>JAGTTL010000717.1:0-29087 GCA_036851935.1 Coregonus suidteri | reverse complement strand
CTGCCCAAGAAAAATCACGCAAAAACCCCTGCCCCCAAAAACACGAACTAAATAAGGGAAACAATTAATCCCACAAAAAAAGGGCCGGGTTTGTTATAAAAACAGCCCAAAACCAAAAGAACAGGGAAAACATAGAAGGGTTTGGCAGCTGGGTACCCCGGGGGACGACGCCCAAAACCCCTGCCCGAAAAAGGGAAAGAGGAGCGGGCCCTCGGCCCCCAAACCTGACAGGCTTTCGTGTCACCGGAGTACTAGCTGCCCCGATCTTTTTCTGTGTTCTACTTTTTTTGTCTTCATTGTACATTTAAAATTACTTTTTGGGCCATTTAGCAGACGTTTTATCCAGAGCGACTTACAGGGGGAAAATTAGGGTTAAGTCCCCTTGTAAAGGGCCACATCGACAGATTCTTCACCTAGTGGGGCTGGGGTTAAAACCCAGCGCCCTTTTCGGTTACGGGCACAACGTCTTAACCACTAAGCTACCGGGCCGCCCTGTAGGTACCACCGGGGTCCCATTATGGTCTTTAAATTTTTTTTTCCTTTATTTAAACCCTCGGGGCCCCCCAACGGGGGTTGTGTGCTTTGTTTTTTCTATTTTTGGGTTTTGTCGCCCTGGGAGGGGAGGGACTCTATAGAGAGCCATATGATTAGGCCCATGCATTTTAATTTAGCAGGACAAGAATTCTCTGTTTGAAAAAACTGCCTTTGCTTAAGCAAATTCCACTCTTTTCTGCGTGGGGGGGTTTTGTCCCTCCCTCCCCAAAAAATTTTAAAAACACCAACAAATTTTTTAGTAAAAAGGAGGGTTTTTTAATTTCTATCTAAAAGGTTGGTGAGAGGGGGACAAGGCAAACACGATTAAAAACAGACGGAAGAGGGGACCTGAAATCCAGGAGACATAAATATTCGTCTTGCCTCAGGAACCTAAATCAGAGCGCGCTTCAAAAATAAAGGGTTTAAGCAGAGCCTTTTTAAAAAAAAAAAGTTTGCATATTGTATTATAGCCCAATACCAAATTTTGACCCAGAAGAAAGAGTGTGAGTTGAAAAATTTGTTAAAAAATTTTCCCATCCAAAAATGAATTAAGGCAAAATGAGATAGGGGGTTTATTTTGACTGTATTGGAATTTAGGGAGACGAGACAGAAACAGAAAATAAAAAAGGGAAAAAAAAGTACCCTAGGGTTTAAATTGCGTTTTAAACACATGAGTGGAAAAAGTTTTGCCCCATAATCTAGATTTCATGGGACCGGGTTGTTCTAAAAACCTCTAAAAATTAAAAGATCCTATAAGGGGAGGTCCCCCCTTTATGGGTTGGAGAGGGGGGTTAAATTTAAAAACTGCGGCAGTGTTCTAGAAGTTTTAAAAAAGGGGAGGGGAATCAAAAAAAATTGCCCAGAGGTGAAAAATTCCTAGGGGGAATCCAGTTGTTTCTTTAATTCCACTTTTAAAATCGGCCCCCAATAGGGAAAAGGGGTTATGGGAAGGGCATTTAAACTGGGGGACTATTTTTTTAGGACATTTGGTAAATCAAATTCTTAAGTTTTAAAAATTCCAATTGGCTGTCCTGTTTTTTGTTGTATTATAACAGTGATGGATATGGGAAGTATGGTGAGATTTATGAAAGGGAAATCCCAAAAACGGGGGAAAAACTAAGTGAATTTGACCTAGGCTTCGGGAAACCCGGGGTTTTGGGGGACCCTGATATTGGTTCTTGCAAAATTTCTAGAAACAAGAAGAAGGGGGACAAACTAAAACGTTTTTGTTGGGGCTGTGGAGGAATTACTGCTTTGGTGTAGTAAACGGGAAAATTTTGTTTTTTAGGATAATGATTCCCTTAAAAATTTAAAAAAGAACCCTTTATATCCCGAGGGGGGTAATACATGAGATAAGTCTGTATTGATAACCCAAATCATCCCTGGAAATAAAACACCAGGGACGGGTAAGTATATAAAAAATGTTTAAAAAAAGATGGCCCGGACCCAAAACCAAAAACCAAAAACCCCAAAATTTAATTTAAAACCAGAAAAAGAATGACAGGGGAAAAAGGGGAGGGGGAAAAAATACAGTTAGGGAAAATTAAAAAAATGTGGGGGAGGTAAAGTTTAAGATGGGGGCCCCAGGCAGGTTTCCTTAGAGGGGGGGCCTCCTTCAGAGGGGAAAAAACCAAGATTAGAAGAAAAAGGGTAGAAGGTTTGGGAGTGGAAAGGGGGAAAAGGGAAGAGCTGAGGGAAAGGGGCCCTGGGGAATAGGGGAGGCAGGAGGGTGAACCAAAGAAAAAAACAGTACGTGCTGTGTGGGGCCCCTGAAGCGGGAAAATTAAAAGAAAGAAAACTCCATTTAAGGGGTTTTCCTTAAAAGGTTCCCAGAGCCCCGTACCAGCACCAATCCCGGGCCCCCCTCATAACAGTAAAAGGCCCCCATGGGCTTTTGGCCCAAAACCACAACCCCTGGGCCCCAGCAAGGCACTCCCCAGGGCCTAGAAAAGGGAAACCCCGGGGCAAAAATTGGGAAAGGGGACATTTTAAAAAAAAATATTGTGAGGGAAAGGGGGGGACCCCCCCCAAAAACCATAAACCCCCCTGTCTGAACTCCCCGGTGCCCGAAGGCGTTTTATCCTCATCCAATACTACTACCACCGATATCCCAGACTGAACTCAAACCCAAAGGGGATTTTAGGGACAGTTACAGAGCCCGCAGGGGGCCCCATGAAACCCCTCATCGGGGCCAAAAAGGGGGGCCAAAAAGAGGACAGGACGAAAATCTGGAGGTGCCCCGATGGAAGGGTAGTTGCACCCGTAGACCTGCCCTGAACGTAGCGGAGGGCCCCCGGGCCACGCACGAGGGGGAAATTTAAGGGCCCTTTCCCAAAAAGGGCTCACAAAACTGGGGGGAACCCCCCACATGAAAAAAAAACTGTAGACAGGTTTTTTTAAAAGGGTAGAGGCCCAAATTTTACAGAAAATACAGAAAAAGAGGAAAGCTAGGTCCCGTAAAAAGTGGCACAAAAGAGTTAATACCCCCGTATGGTATACCAACGCAGATAAGATTGACAAAACCCCACATTTTTTTTTTTTTAAAAAAAAAACCTAAAAAGGGGGGGGGGTAAGATTCGGAGTTTGGGCCAAAGATCCGGTTCCGAAACCGTCCTCGTCCCCCGGGGGCTCGTGGAAGCGCCCAAAAATAGCCCAAAGGAAGGGGAGGTTTATATGCCCCCCTTTATGTACAAAAGATAGAGAATGATTATGTGATTTAAATTGGGCGGAAACCCCTGCAAACCTTTTCTTTTCAGGGGGCGGAAGGGCCCCCCAGGGGGAGCTGTCGGGAAGTACGTGCAATGAAAGGGAAAGGTGGGAGAGGGTTTTGGGGTGAAGGTCACAAGAAAAAAGTGGCTGGAACCCAGGGGACGGACCCCTAAAGAAAATGAAGGAGGTTTTTTCAACCCGTCCAGGTCAGAGGGGAAAAAAGGGGCCCCCCTGGCACCATCTAACACATTTTCCCCACCAGCCCCCAACCCCTTTTAGATCACTGACAGAAGTCAGGGGGATTTGAGAGCCAAAACCAAAATTTTACACCAAAAAAGGGAAAGGGTTTCCCCTTTTTGGGAAAAAGTTGGAGTTGTTTTTTTTTTTAAACCAATGTTTTACATTTAAAGGATCAGTCTGGGAGGGGTGAAGAGGGGGATTTTTTCGTAAATTAAAAAATAAAAATTTTTATAGATTGATCTGGGTAATATGTTGTGTAAAAAGGGGTTTTGCAAGACCCTATTTGGGGTTTGGAAACTTGTTTTCAAAAAAGCGTTTCTGTTCTCTGGGCAAACATTTGAGGAACAAACTAAAGACAGAAAGGAAAAACCATTCTTGTCACCAGATGGCCTAATCTTTTTCAGGAGTGCAATAACAGGACAACACCCCCCACCCCAGGCCCCAACCAAACCCGTTCCTCCTCACGAAGGGTTTTTCCCTTTAACACAGACATTTTTTCCGTAAAACACTCAACTTCACTCCCCTTTTTTAAATGGGTTTGGGGCCAAGGGGAGGGGGGACTATGCCCTTTCACCCAAAGGGGCATCTGCTCTGGACAGAGCAGACCCGCCCCCCATGCCTCGGGAAAACCAATCGGGGACTAAGAGAAGAATCCCCCCCTTTTACGTTACATTGTATAAGTAATGCTGTAAAACTCTGTAAAAAAACCCCCTTTCTCAGCTGACTCTTAAGGGGCCATATGTTTAGGTCCATGCAGGGTTAATTAGCAGGACAGATATCTCTGTTTGAATAAACTCCTTTTTGTTTAAAAGAAATTTCCCCTTTGTCGGGTCGTTGGTTTTTACTCCCTCCCATATAATTTAAAAAACCAAAAGTGTTATGGGGATGGTAAAGCGGGTTTGTCCCCTGCTTTGGATTTTAGGGTTCATTTTTTATTCGAGTAAAGTACTTTGGGTCTACAAAGCTCTGTGCCCTGCGCCTGACTCCTTTTCCTTTACTGCTACCCCCTGACCCCTGACAGAAACAACCCCACCTAAAAGGAGTCAAAAGGTACTTTCCCTTTCCCCGGGAGGAACGCGTTCCAAAAGCAGGCGACCATGATACAACCCCCGGCACAGAATGGAGCGTGTGTAAAACCCCAATGGGGGAATGGGAAGAGGGGGTTTTTCCCCCACCTCCTCCAACTACAAAGCAGCCCCACCCGCTGCCCCCCCTTCGTCCCCTTGGGTCCAGTGGGGATTCGGTTTCTCGCCCCAAAAAGGGATTTTGAGGGTTTACAGTCCCGGGTTTTTGCCGGGGTTTTCTGCTCCAGGTAGAGCTCTCCGGGGTTTCCCATCCACCCGGTTTCCTCGGGAAAAGGGGAGGGGTGTCTGCCCTCATCTCCTTTTTGGTCGGGTTGAGAGCGCTCGAGGGGGGCCAAAGCAGAGGGGGGGGGGGAATTTAGACACTGGGGTTGGGTTTGCGTTTAATAAGATTTCCCCCCCGTTTCCGGGGGGGTTTTTTCGTTTCACCCACCGGAGGGGGGGGGGGGGCGGCGGGGGGACGCAGTTCCACCTCGGGACGGGAGGAAGGGGAGGCGGGCCCTTAGGACCCGGGGTTTTCCAGCACGGGAGTAATGAGGGGGCCCTGTTTGGGACCATCCCAAATTTCAGCTAGGGGAGGACTTTCCCGTGGGAGCGGGCCCCCAAGGGACACCCCCTTAAACGGGCCCAAAGCGGGTGGATATGTCGTTTAAGGCTGGAAAACCCTTTTTGGGGGACCCGCGGCCCGCCCGGGGATCGGGGGCCCGTCCTTTCCCACCCCCCAGCACCTGGGACCCTAAAAAGAGGGAGCTCGGGGGGTTTGCGCTCCAGGGAGCCGGTGGGGGGGCCCGTCCCCTGCCCCAACTGTGGCGCAGGGACCCCACTGGGGTTTCGGGCTGGGGAGGGCCCCAGGGAGTTGAGGCAGCAGGAAAGGCATGGGGCCCGGTCCCAGGTAGTGGGCCCACCCGATCACCAGAGCCCCCTGTTGGCAAATGTGTTTGACATCGAATTCCTGAGTTTTCCCCCCCTTCCCCCCAAAGGGTTTGTGGGTTTTCGGGGACCAGCGGGAACTTTTTTGATCTTTAAGTTTTCCTGTAGTTTGGGGTTTCCTTGTTCCTTTTGATTTTGCCCCCCCCTTTTACACCCTTGATAGTCGCCCTTTAGGGTCAGGCCTGATTGGGGAGGCACAGCCCCCTTTGGGAGAAAAGAGGGGGTCAGCGGAAAAGAAATTATTTCTCTTTTGAGGATATTTCCTCTTTTCCAATGGTTTGGGGCCCCCCTTTGGTTAACCTCTCAGACCCCAGTTTTTCATGGAAAACAGGGGGCTCTAAGGGGTGGCCCATTCAGTGTTCAGGGGGGTGTTTGGGGGGTTTCCTTAGGGGTTACTACGGGGGGGGAGCCCAAACCAGGTCCCCAAATATGCACATTCCCCCTAAAATATCCCGTTTGGGCCTCTCACCTTCTGAAAAAAAAAAGGGACTAAATTTAACCCCCCCTTTAAAAGGGGGTTTGTGCGAAAAAATTCCGGGGAGGGTGAAATTCCCGGAGTAAGAGTATCCTCTGTCACGGGAAAAGAGACGGCGGCTAGGAAAAAGTCCCCGAATCTCGGGGACAGGGAACTTTTCCCTTCCACTTCCCCCTGTCCTAAAGTTTTTTTTGGGGAAAAAAGAAAGAATGATGGTTTTTAAACCCCCTTTGCATTGCCCTACTGTGGTTCAATCAGTTTACTGTTAATCCAGTTTTTCCACTACCTTCTTTGCTATGACGGAGTTAAATTGCAGGGGGCCACTTTTAAAATTGGACCTCGGGAGCGCTTAAAAAGGGTGCGAAATCGGGGAGGAGATGAGGGAAGAGGGCATTTAGTACCACATCTGGGCAAAAATGGTCCCTTTGTCGGGGCCGGGTTAGGGGTTGATGAAGCCCCGCAGTTTTCCAACCCCTTGTTGATGAGAATTTTTAGGGACCTGCACGGACAGGGGGGAGGGTTTTATATAGATAACATTTCATATACTGTACACGAGCAGAGCATTTTGGGCCCTGGTGTGCAAAAGGGGCTTTGGGCGAATGTTGGAACATGACCTGTACGTCAAAGGCCGGGGGAAATGTTTTTGTTTTTTTCAAAAGTCCCTCTCTTTCCCAGGGGACCCCCTGTCCCCGTTTAGGGGGGAGAGGAGATTGGGCCCCCATTTCGGCTGTGCGTTTAAATTGGGGCCGGGCTCCCAAACCCCAGTTTAAAGGGGGTTTTAAGCGATTTTTAGGTTTGCCAAAATACTACCGGGGGTTTTTCCGGGGGCTTTGGGCAGGTAGCGGCTCCCCTTACCTCTTGGAAGGGGGGCCCGGGGCAACTCCCGTGGTCAGCGGGGGCGGACAGGGCTTTTTGGTCAACCCGAAAGGGCCGGGGTTTTCCCCGGTCCAAATGCGGTCATCCGGGTCCCTCCCTTTGGGATTAATGTAGAGGTGGATGTTCCCAAAGGGTGGGATAGGAGCTGTCCCGTTCCCGCGTCGGCTACGCCCCAAAGCTCCGCCCGTGCTTCTTTTTGAAGAAGCTCAGCCCGGCGGAGCGTAATATGATGTGGGGGACCCGGGGGGCCAGCTGTGGTTAAAGGGTCTGAAAGCGTGGAGGGCCCTTGGGTTAGGGGCTTTAAACCCCCCTTTTTTTTATTTTTACTTTACCACTTTCAATCTGGAGACATCCGGGCCCCGAGGAGAAATGAAACCCTCGCCCGGGGAAGGTGGGGGCCCGTTTTTCACCCGTTTTTTTTACCCTTTTTTACAGACCGGTTCCCCGAACGCAAGGCAGATTTCTCTGTCCCAACTGTATGACACAAGGAGGGCTATGGAGCCCACTCCCTTTCTTACGGCTTCGTGTCTGGTGGCACCGGTGGGGGGGGAAAATTGGGCGCCGGGGGGTCGAGCGGGTGTTAGTACAAAGCCCATCCCCCCCTCAGTGTCCAGAGGGCGTAGGTACGTGGTTAACGCCGCGATCGATTGATCTATTTGGGGGGAAACGCACCCTCCTCGGGGGTTTCCCCAAAGGCCCCAAAAGACTGGGAGGGCCCCCATAACACACGTTTTTCCGGCACTACGGGGGAACCCGAGGTATAGTGTTGATCGGGGTTTCCAGTTTCCCCAAAAGGGGCTGGAGGGGTTTTATTTGGGAAAGTTGGGGGGTCCCGGGCAGCCCGACCTCAAAGGGGTTTTACCCCGGGGAGTAATGGGAAAGGGGGAAAAAGTAAAAACCCGGGGTTTGGGGGAGGTTTCTTCCCGGGCTATTGCCAGGACAGGGGGGGAGGGGTCGGTTTCATCCCCTGGGCCCGAGATGGCCCAAAAATCCCTCCCCCATCCTCCCCTAACCTTTTTTCCATTTCCCGTGTGTATTAGGGTTTTTCAGCCGGCCCTTTTGGGACAAAGGTCAAAAGCCCGATTGAGGGGACCGTGGTGGAGAATCGTTTCGGCTCGGAGGGACCTGGGACGCTGCCCATGTACACCTGCAACGGGCCATCAGGCGACAAAAGGGCCGCTGCGGGCCCCCGCAGTGAGGCCCCCGGTTTTATGAACCGGGGGGACCCGGTTGGCTCTCGACCCGGAAAAAATGCCCCTTCGCCCGCCCTTTCCGGAAGCTGGGTTTGGGGGTTTTGGGGCCAATTTAAATTTCCCGAGGAGATTTAAAGAGGTTTTTTATAGGTTTAAAAGCTTCCTCCTGAGATCGTATTAAACCCCCGTTCCATGTGTCCCCTCCCCCAGGGTGGGGGTAGGTGGCCACCAGGAGTCTGGATACGGGAGGTCCTCCGGGCCCCCAAATGGACACGAGGGGGGGGCACTGGCGTACCCGGTTTGTTCCATCCGGAAATTTGAGGCCCCCCGGGGCGGGGGCCCGCCCCCATCTCGTGGAGGGGACCGGGCCAAGGAACGGGGCAGGTCCCTAGGAGGACATCCTCAATCCCTCCATGTTTAGGGATTTTCCCCCGTCATCATCCGACTCGCCCCCGCCCCCGGGTCCTCCTGGCCGTCCCCCAAAGGCCCCGGGGTTGACGCGACGCACCGGCTGGGGCCAAAGCGGGGGGGGGGGGGGGACTGTTGGGTTTTAGCCCCAGGGGGGGCTCCCCCTCCTTTCTCAGACAGGCTTCGGGATTCGTCGTCACCCGGAAATACTAGCTGCCACCCCATTTTATGTTTTTGTTCTACTTGGGTTTTTTCTTTATTGTACCACACCGGGTTTTCCCCCATGTCTATGTTTGGGTTTTTCCCATTTTTAAACCCCCTTTGGGTCCCCCTGTGTGTGTTGGGTGGGTTTTTCTGTTTGGGGGTTTTCGACTGTTTGGGGCGGGGTTGTCCTCCCTGGGGTGGAGTTTTTCGTTTTTGTTATTTTTGAGGGGAAAAATAGTTTTTTTTACTAGCTCTGTGTTTCCCGCGCCGACTCCCCTCCTTTCCGTACACCCTGCCCCCCTGACACTGTACCCCTACCCACATTTCAAATTACCTCGGGCTAACCGTAACCCCGCCCATTGACTCGGTACCGGGCCCCCTTTAAAATACAGTTGAAGCGGAAGTTTATATACACTAGGGTTTGAGTATTAAAAACCCTTTTTTAACCCCTCCACAAATTTTACAAATGAAAAAAAAAATAATAAAAAAAATTTATGCATTCAATAAAAGTAAGTCGCTCTGGATTTTTAGCGTCCCGTAATTTAAATAAAATGTAAATTTCACACATTTAACAATTTCATTTTTTTTATGGAGAAAGAAAATGAGAGAGTAAATACAGGGGAAAAAAGGGGGCCCAACACGCCCCATTTAAAAATTTACGGGGCGTAGGGAGCGGGGCGAGATTTTTAAAAAATTTCCCTTGGGGTCCACATAAACCCAAAAAACTATTGGTCCAAAAAAAACCAAGACAGTGTTTAAGAGGGCCCCAAAAAACCCCTTTTTTCCCCCCCAGGTGAATGAAAAGATTTTGGGGAGGATCCCCAATCCTCAAAAACTTTTAAAGGGTGCACCATCGAGAGCATCCTGACCGGTTTTCATCAACCCCCTTTGGTTTTTTGCAACCCGCCGGCATTGACCGTAAGGCGCTACCCAAAAAGTAGTGAGTACGGCCAGTTCTAAGGGGGCAAGATTCCTACCCCCAGGAACCCATATACTAGGCGGGGGGTCAAAGGAAGGCCCAAAAATTGTCAAAGGGGTCCCGGCACCCAAGCATAGACTGTTCTCTCTGCTACCCCCACGGACACGATACCAGAGCGCCAAAATCTAATCCAAAAAAGGGTCCTTAAAAGGGTTTTACCCCAAAAACCATAAGACTGCTGAAAAAATTAATAAAAAGGCCACCCAGACAAATTTTCTTTGACCCTGCTACTCGTGGTTTTTTATCTTGCAAGTCACTGTACCCCCACCTGCTGTATAAATTACCTTGACTAAAATGACCCCCACACATTGACCGGGGACCGGTACCCCTGTATATAGCTCATATTAAACCCGGACCCAACCCGTACCCCCACATTTATTGACCTATGGAAGGCATTTTATTTTGGGTTTATCATTTTTTACTTTTTTTTTAAAGGGGGTCGAAAATAAGCCCAGACCCCCGGATCTTTGAGTTGGGTCAAGAACTAAACTAAGGACATAATGTGTTTCTTGGGTTAAAGACGGGGGCAAAAACCTAGAATTTAAAAATAATATGAAAAGGGTGCTGCAGGCAAAGTTCCCCCTAAACTGCGCAGGCCCGGGGGTTCCCCAGGACTGCAGAGAAAAAGAAAGCCAGCCCCGCGGACGAAATAAAATAGATCAAGTGTTTTTGTGATCGAATCAATTATATCAGCCCTTTTTTAATGCAAAAAAAAAAAAATATATAACTTGCAAGATGAGTTGTGATTTTTTTTGTAGGCCCGAGCCAGTCCGAACCGGTAGGGAAATTTTATTGGGGGGGAGTAAAACCCCCGAGCGGACTTTCCCAATCACCCCGAGGGGAATGCGCAGTTCAGATCAGGGCCCCAGAGCCCCGCGTCTGCACCCTTTTTTTTGTATTCTTTTCTATTTTTTTTTTTTTTGCCCGTTATAGCCCAAAATACATAAAATATAGGGCAGCAAGGGGAATTACTGAAATTTCCACAAAAGAACAAAAAAGTGTAGGCTAATTTAAAAGCCCAGTCAGATTTAAAAAGCTTATGTTTAATTAAAAAAAAAGGGCAGTGGTTTTATATTGAGGCCCGGTTTGAATATGCAAAAAAAAGCCAAAAAAAGCAGAGGGGTAGCCTAAAATGGCTAATTTCCCGTATGGTAAAATAATTAATACTATTTTGTAAAGTGGTTTTTTTGCATAAAACAAAACAATCCAATTTACAGGGCACCTATTTGGCCCATGGGTTTAAAAAACCCCTTAAAAAAAAAAACCAAAAATTAATGTCAGCCCTTTATAATGTAAAAACGTGTTTTTAAAATATCCTGCAAAGTAGGCCTGCATTGAACCCACATTAGGCTTTCTGTAGGCTAATCTAGAAATAAAAAGCCAAACTAAAAAGGGGAAAAGTACAGCCCAGTTTTTCACCCGGAAAAACCCCGGGAGAAGTTGCGCAAAAGGGTTTACAGCCTTTTAAGTTTCCGCTCATAAGCCCCACAATTTTCCCCAGTTGCCCCACATATCAAATCAAAACAAATCAAATTTATTGGCCCCCCTGCGCCGAAAACAACAGGTGAGAAAATTACAGGAAATGCTTTTTACAGCCCTTTAAACCCAAAAGGATTTATTTTTAACAAAAAAAAAAAACAACCAAAAAAAAAAGTGTTTAGGAAAAAAAAAAGCAGAAGTTAAAAAAAAATAACAGTAGGGGGGGCTATTTAGTGGTTTTAAAATTTTTGTTTTGTTAAATGGTTTTTTATGAAGAAAGGAAGGTTGATTATTTCTATCCCGAGGGAAAGGTTTTTAAACGTGACGTCACCTTGACAGACAGGAAGGGGGGTAAGATACGGGGATTGAAAAAAAAAGTAGAGGGAGCCCGTCAACTCTTGGGCTATATAAAGGGGGGAGCGGGGGGGGACGAAGAGTAGAATACAGCAAGATTTATTGGGGTTGGTTCTCCGGATATTGTGTCCGTACTTACGGGAAACCCTCGTGGTTTAAATAAAGGCCTTTAAAACACGACCCAACCTAAGCGGGCCCTTTCTGATTGACGCAACACCTACAAAAACCTACACTAAAAATGGGGCTCCCCCTGAGTTTCTTGATTGCAATCGTTGTGGGGCCCCTTTTTCCCGGTTCGCGAGTTGACTACTGGCCAACCCGGTTTAAAAGGGTGAGAGTTTAATAAACAAAAAAATTTGGGCCCTTTGGGTTTTATCCCGTGTTTCCTGAGGGGCTTTGAGGGTGTACAGTTAACGTACTTGGGTCGGGGTTTTGATGTGGGGGTTTGTTTTCGTTGGGGGTCTGAAACAAAAAATTCAAAAATTTGGGTTTTAGGGGAAAAGGGGGGGAATAATAGCCTGTTTAGGACAAGGGTTTGGGTTTAAGAGAAAAAATGTTGGAAAAATTTTTGCAAAATTTAGGGCACCGGGGATTGGAAAAGCCCTCGAATCGAGGCGATTCTTTGGGAAATGGGAAAATAAAATCCTTGCAACGGTTATGTGGTGTGGGGTTTAAATTTGGGGATTATTAAGCGGACAATTATAGGTAGGTTATATACCATCTTTAGGGTTACGAACTAAAAATGTTTTTGGGGGAAAACCTCTCTATGATTATCCAAATTTACGGCAACCCAAAGTTAAAAAGGAATATTACTGATAAAAATGTTTTGGGCCACGGTGGGGGGGGGGGGGGTTTTCATTTGTATAGTAGTGGGCGCAGTTAGCTGGAGGTTTGGTTTTAAATGCGGGGAATTGTTTCAGGCCCTGGGGGCCTCGTGGCTAAGGCTTGTTTGGTATGGTTCGGGCCACGTGGTACACGTGGAAAAGCTAATGCTAAGGCTTAAGGCTAAAGGCAAATTTTTTTTAAAGGCTAAAGTGTAAATCATGCTACACCCATGGGGCTAAGGTGAATGCTATGCTAATTGGGTTTTTTTTTCACGGGTCCCTTAGGCTAACCAAAATGCAAAGGTTGAATGCTAATTGGTTGCGTCCCCTACAGGGAAAAAGGATTTTTCCTTTAGAGTTTCCCATTGCATGGATTAAATTTCCTTAAATTGTCTTTTTCTTTTAAGTCAGGTTGTTTTTTTGTGAGCGCTGTTAAATGTTTTTTGGGACTAAAAGGGGGGAAAGGGGAAATTACAGCGGGCTGTTTTTTTTTCTGTTTGGGGGAGAGAGAGAAATCTTTCCCTTTAGGGGGGAAAAGATTTTTTTGAAGGGTTTGGTGGGGCAGGGTTTTAATTTTTTCCCGACCTACACTACAAAAGGGGGAGTTTATGACCAAAGGATTGGGGAACTTTTTGGTTTACGGCACTAAATCTACGAATGCGGTCGAAAAAAACAAAAGGGGGGGCGAAAGGCCCCTTTTTTGGGGTTTCCTTTTCGGGGGTTTTTAATGGCTACCGGAAAAAGGTGAACACGACTTTTTTAAAAAATTTTTTTAAAGAAAACCGGTTTTTGGAAGGGTTAAATTTTTGTAGAGTGTAGAAAATTTAAAAAATTTAAATATATTTTGGGAAAAAGTATAATGTTGTTTAAAAGGGAGGGAAAAATAAAATTAAATTTTTTTGAGCGTTTATTTATTCTTGGGGTGGGTTTTTAAAATGTTTGAGTGATTTTTCTTCCAAAGGTTCCTTTTGGTAAAAATATGAGGGGGAAAATTACCTTGGTTTAAGGGAAAAAAATTTTTAAATGTTGGTTTGTTTTTGTTTTTTTCCCTCTTTTTATGTGGGGGCTATGAACGGGCAAAGGGGGGAAGAGGCTAACGTGCGCGGCGGGGGTGACGGGGAAAAGGGTTTGGGAAAAGCAGGCAAGGACTTTCAAAATCGGCTATGTTTTTTTGCTAAAAAAATCTTTCCACAGGTTTGTTGGACCCATGATACCCCTCTTACACCCCTTGGCAAGGGACAAACCAGGGGAAATAAATTTTGGAGTTTTGGGTCTCGGTGCATTACGGGGCCCTTTGGGGGGGGGTTTTCGATTGGAAAGAGGAAATTGATTTTTTTCTTGTTTGAAAATTTTTGGTTTCATTTAAAACATGGTTTTTTAATTGGGGGGGTTTGGGTTTTAGATTGGAAGTCTTTGTTTCTGTGAAAAAAAAAATATTTGGGGTGCAGTTAAAAACCAATGGTTTATATTGGTGGGGTAGGGTTTGTAGTTTTGGAATTTTTTATTTTTGTGATATTAAAAATTGGGATGCATAAAAAACCAAGGGAAATTTATTGGGGTGATGTTGTAGTTTAAAAAATTCCTGTTTTTAGTTTGGGGGATTGCCCTAGGGGTATTCCTTTCCGGGGGGGTTTGGGTAAGGGGCTTAATTGTTTAAATTTGGGTTTTAAAATGGGGGTAAAAAAAAAAATTGGTCTTTTTTATTATAATTATTCATAGTTTTAATTAAAATTTTTTAAATTTAAAAAATTTAAATGGTTTTTTTGGGGGGATTTATTTATAATTAAAATTTAATATTAAATTTTAAAAAAATTTTTTTAATTTTTTTCTATTTTTCGAAATTTTTAAAATATTCATTTTTTAAATTTTTTTTTTAATTTTATTCATATTTTTAAAAAAAAAATTAAATTCATTTTTTTTTTAAAAAGTTTTAAATTCAGATTTTTAAAAATTTTTTAATATTCATTTTTTTTAATTTTTTTTTAATTCAGTTTTAAAAAAAGAAAAAATGAAAATAGTCATATTTTTTTAATTTTTTCTTTCCCTTTTTTCCCTCCGGGGTTTTTTTTGGGGTTTTTTAAATAAAAAAAGGGGGGGGAAAAGTCATGGGCTAAAAAAATATTTTCACAAAAAAAGGAAAGATAAAAAAAAAGGACTTCCCAATGGGGAAAGGAAAAGAAAAGGCTATAAAAAAGGTTATTAAAAGGGTTTAAATATAGGGGAAATTTAGTAATCCTTTAGAAAGGGGTTTATTGCAAAAATTACCGGAAAAGGGGAAAAAACTTTGGGCCGGGACATTGAAAACCGGGGGCCCCGGGGAAGGGATTTTTAAAAGGGGATTTATCAACATCATAAAATTTCTGTCAATTTAAAAGGCAATCAAAAAAGGGAAAAAAAAAAGGAACGACGTAAAGAGAAGAGCAAAGGGCTGGGGTTCTTAAATTTTTTTTGAAGGAAGGCCCAAAAACTGAGGAAAGATCCCAAAAGACAAGGGAAAAAAAGGTATGGAAAAAGAAGCAAAAGGAAGAGATCGACAAAAAACTGAGGGTAGGGGGCGGTAAAATTTTTTCCATACGGTTCGGCAGAACCCCCAAAAACCGTATGGAAGGAAGTTGAGCTTGGGGAAATGTTTATCCTAAAATTCCCAGAAATCCGCCAGCAGGGGGATTTTTATTCACGAGAGGGTTTGGAAAAAATTATGAGAGAGGACAAGCAAAAACCGCCCCATAAAACGCACCCCAAGAAATAAAGGGGGGGAAAAAAACGAGAAGTTAAAAAACGGGGGTGGTATGGGTTTAAAGTAGGAAAACGGGAGGGGGAAAGGGATGATGATCAAGGGGATTTAGGGGGGAAATAATGGGGGATATGACCCGGTCATAAAAACGGAGGTTGGCCAGAACGGAGAAAAGGGGAAAGGGAAAAAGTTTGAAAAAGAAGGATAAAAAATTTTACAGGCTGGGGAAAGATTCGAAGAAGAAGGATACAATATATTCGAGTGCTGGGGAAGCAAAGATAAAACAGCGATAAAGAGAAAAAGGGAAGGGTTTCTGCGTATTCAAAAGGATTTTTTATCCTGCAAAAAATTGCAGAAAGATATAAAAGGGAATATAATCAATGCTTATCAGAACTGAAGAGGAAAGGGGACGGCAGGAAAGTAAGGAGCTACGGGAAGAACTCCAGAGGCCATAGGGAAGGGAGACGCTGAAAAGGAATTGAAAAATATGAGCCCAAAAATATGCTTTAAAGGCCAAGGAAAATCCCAAAGCAAAATGGCCCCAAGTTATCATTCGAGGTAAAAACTTTGAATATAAGCCGTTGCAAAATACCGATAGTCAAACTTTACTTGAGAATTTTCCTATTCTTCAGAAGGGGGCCCATCCGGTTTTCAAAATTTGGGAAGAAATTAAAAGGGGGAACACATTTCTCCCATAGGAGACTTTAAGGGGATTTTTTGGAAACCCCTTGGGTTTTCCAGATAGGGAAAGAAGTTTTTCCAGAGGGCGGGACTCATAAAGATATTTTGGGAAACGGCAGTAAACGTCCTGAATTGCGGGCTGCAAGAGGAATGTTTTGGGGTGGAGAGCATTAAAAGATACTTTTCCAAACGAATGGGGACCCTTTAATATTTGTTTGGCCCCCCTAGGCAAAAAGAAAATCCGAGGGGCCCTATTGTCAAGAGTTCTAAATTTGTGGAAAAATATTATGGAAATGATCCAAAATGTGAGAAAAATTGAGCAGTAAATTTTTTAGAGTTTAAACTGAATGGGACTCCCGCCCAAAGAAAAAACTGGCAGGGGGGGTTGATTTGGGAAAACATGAAAAAGGGGTCTATACAGACCCCAAAACCCCTCATAAAGGGGATTGACGGGAAAAAGGGAAATCAACCAAAAGACCCGGCAAAAGAAACCCCTCCGGAAATTTAAAACTAATACAACTGGGGAGAAAAAAAAGGATAAAAAACAAGTTTTGGTTATGCAGAGTCCGTGTCACCGAACCAAAGGGCACTGCCCAAAGCTTCCCCAGAACAGTTCCCCCCGGGCAATTGTACCAGCCCCAAGGGCCCGGCACCATTAAACCCATCCCAACCCAAATTTCGGGGAAAGCCCAAAATTTGGGAGAGGAAAGGAAAGGTAAACCCAAAGTTTTCCCGCCGTCCCAATGTGTTTTAAAATTTGTGGACATGTTGGTAAACTTTGCCCTTTGGGAAATTTGGGTCAGGGGGAGACCTTAAAGGGGGAAAATTTCAAGGAAGATACGGGGGGCCAGTAAAATCATCTGGGGGACCGGTGAACCCCTACGGGGCCCGGAGCCAGGTTTCCCTAGCGGTGCCTAGATGATCCAAAAGGGGGGTGTCAGCGGGTTTAACCCGTCGGGATCGGAAAGAGTCCAACAATTGAGGTGAAAATAAAAAATGACCTTTGGGAAAAGGAATGGCGGGATAGGGGAGCTGCGTTCCCCTTTTGTGTTCGACCTAAAGATGCTACACATCTCCCTATGCCCAATAAAACTCTTGGGACAATGGTTTTTGAGGGAGAAAAACGCGATTCCTTTTTTACAAAACCATTGGCTCTGCTAAAAAGATACAAAATTAAAAATCCCCAAATGGGGGTAAGAACATCCCCTTTTTCATTTTTGGGGAAAGAGTTTCTTGTGAAAAAAATTTTGAAACTGTAAAATCGATGTACACCAGACGGCTGTCTGATAAAAATCCCAAAAGGAAAAAGGTTTCCCAAATTTTCTGTGACGGAAGGGTTTTCGTCTTCAGTTTTCGGGTTTGGGGAAATCTCAAAAGATTTTAGGGAAAACAGGCAAAAGATATGGGAAAGATTATTGTTGCAAAATCCCGGGATCCCAAAGTTTCCCGGGAAATTTATTTTTTCCTTTGTCGCTTAAGTATTTCAAGAAGGCTGCTAAAACCCCCAATTCAGGGGAAATGGTTGAGTCTTAAAACCGAAGAATTTTTCAACTTAGCCAATTTTGCTTTATTTTAGGACCACAAGGAGACTAGAAGAAAAACACAGAGATTATCGAATAAAAAATTTTTGATATTGAGAAGAGTTTTCCCAACATTTTACCTTTTTGGGTTTCAAAGGCTAGGGACCCAAAGCAATGGGAAAAAGGGATGACGAAGAAAGGGGAAATTTTGTTTCGGGCCCAATGAAAAAAAATTTGGCGTTTGGAAAGTGAAGCCCAACGATTTTCAAAAAAATTTGTTTTCGGCTAAAGGAAAAGGGGGGAGCCACGGGCGGTAGGAATGAAACATGAACCCAAATTTGCAATCGGGAAGATGGTTTCCAAAACCCTTTTAAAAAGAGGAGATGTTGCAAAAAGGGTTTCCAGGGGGTTTTGTGGTCTCGCATAGTACTGATATTGGCTTGTAAAATCACCCCAAACCTGTAAAGGGTTGAATTCGCCCCGGACCCAAACCTCCAGGGAAAAAATCAATATCCATTGACAGGGGAAGCAATCAAAGGGATTGAACCAAAATTAAGGCCCTTTCAACGGAGGGGTTTTAAAGAAAACCCAAAACCCCCCAGTAAAGTAACACCCTTTTGGGGCCTTTTAAAAAAACCAGAGGGAAAATTATCGTGTGCTCACGTTTTTGAGAGCAAAAAATGAAATGGTTTGGACTTTCCAGAGAAGTGCAAAATTCCTCATCCCTTGTTAGCTCAACCTCAATGGGGACACTTTTTACAAAACTGGATTTATTGGAGCTTTTTTCGGGTTTTCCCACTTAGTGAGAGAGTCAGGATTTTTTTGGGTTTCCACCTTAAGGGACATTAAATGGAAAATTAAACCCCGGGGGACCGGCTTTTCGCCGCATATTTTTAAATAAATTACTAAAGGAAGATTTGGTGGGGATAGATCAGATTTGCAGAGCACTGTCTTTCCCGAAAGTGGATGTTTAAAAGTTTTTGCTCACAAAAAAGGGAAACATGTCATAGGGATTAAATTAAATTTAAGGTATTGGCAGAAAAGGGGCACAAGGGGTCCCCAGAAAAAGCGCAATATTGTCAGGAGAAGGTTTTATATTTTGGTCAGAACATACTTTAGGGCCCCAGAAACATTTCGACAAGCAGGTTTGGGAAAATATTTGTAAGGCTCCAAAAACCCAGAACGTCAGAGAAATGATACCTTTTCCGGGTATTTCTGGTTATTCCTCACTTGGGGAGAGGATTATACTAGTTTTGATGGGCCCCCCTTTAGGGCTATGGTGAGGGGTACGAGGTGGTCAAATTCATACAATCTTTTCCCGGACACCGGAAGGTCATGTGGCATTTTAAACTAAACAAACAGGGTTTCAGGAGGCACCTGCACTTTCAAATACCAGTTATTCAAAGAAAATTTTGCTTTTATTTGTCTACTTCTATGGAGGTAGATATTCATGCGCCCGGTTTTTTTGGGCAAACCCACGGCATGGGGGCAACCCCAGCCTTTTTCCCACTACTCTAAATGCTTATTTAAGGTAGAAATAGGGTTACCACTGTGCTACAAAGAAAGTTGGGGGGATTATTCCCTGTTTTGACAAAACATCATCGGTCCCGATGGGGTACCCCTTTACAATTCTTACCCATCATAGTCTCAGAAAACTTTTTGAAAAAAAGGGAAGTATACATTGACTATGCCGGCTTTAGAGAAATATCATAGCTCTTAGAGCAGGAGGATGTCCCCCTTTTTGAGAGTGGTCAGTAAAATCCAGCCGGAGTTTTCCAAATTCCGAGGATGGTGAGCCACAGATTGTGTCCAAGAAGCAAAAAATATTTGAGGCTTCGTCAATTTTCAAGGCCCTTTTCCCTTACGTGAAACAACCTGGGTATTGGGCGGATGGGGCTTGTTTGGGGAGGAATAAGGTTTTTGTCTTGGGTTTTGCCCGGGGTTTTGAGGGGAGGGGGCGGGGGTTTGTTGTTGAACAGGGTGAAGTAAAACCACCCGGGCCCGCGTCTGCAAAAAAACTTTCTGAACTTGTGGGGGTAACAGAAAACATTTTTTGTTAGCGGAAGGGGAAAAAGAGTAACCATAACACGGGTTTTAGGGTTGCACAATGATGTCATTTTTTTTGGGGGGGTAGGGGGGGTTCCCAGGGTTTTAAGAAAAACGGATGGTTTTTCCGGTACAAAATCAGAAAAAATCAGAAATTGTTTCATTTCCTTTATAAAACCTCCGGATGCGTAGCTTTAAATGTGAGCCACAAAACAATATGCAAAATGACAAAAAGGGAACAAAATTCGATGAAGCTGCAAAAGAGTCGAGGAGGGATAAATTGGGGGAAAATTTTCTGGTCCCCTCATGTAGTGGACTTTGGGAAAACAAAAATTTCGCTTCCCAGATGTAATTTTTATGCAAAAAAAAGCCGCTTTTATGACGACAAAAAACCCTTTGGGTAGACCGAGGGGGGTTTTAAAAAATGCTAAAGGTCCCGTGGAGAAACCCTGAGGGGGATGTAGCGCCTCCCAACCTCTTAGGTTGATGTTAAGAAGCACGGTTAGCTCATGTTGCGAGGGGGGGGGGTTCACAGAAAGATCACAAAGGAAAATGTTTTTTGGGGTCCATATTTGTTTGAAAAAAAATTTATTTTTTATAGGAAATGCACTTCGTCTTTAAAAATAAAGTTCGAAAAGGGTACCTGTTTATCCAGGTTTTCATTCCACCCCCAAAGGGGGGGGGGCCTATGGGGGTTTGGGCCTTTTTACTTTGTTTATATGATACAACCCTTTTATGGGAAAAGATAATTTGGGGTTGTAGATAGGGTTTTCAAGATGGCCCGAAACTTGTCCCAAAAAAGCGTAAGGGATGCTCAGTCGGGCCAATTTTTCTTATGTAAAGAAGTCATAAGCAGGTGGGGATTACACGATCGAATATCCTCACACAATGGGAAACAGAGATTTGTGGCTAAATCAGTAAAATTGAATGTTGCAAAAATTGGGAATTAAGCAACGTACTTGGAGCAGTTATATCACCCACATAGTCAAGGGATGTGTGAACAGAATGAACGGGGTTTTGAAAAAATCGCATTGTGAAGATTGTCAACATACATGTCTAAACTGGGATAGTCGGCGCTTTCCGTAGCACTAATGTTGTGTCGCTCAGTGAGGCTAGCTACGTGATTACCGCTATGACACCCCATGAGTTGTTACCAGGAAGAAGGATTTGCCAACGCCTTGTTTACGAACAAGTGGGAAAGGTTCCAAGCTTGGGCCCCTGTGGAAGATGAAATGCAGAGCGTTAAACGTTACATATATGCCAATTTTCATAGAAAAAGTTGTCTCACATATGTTTCTGACAGGCCAAAGACAAGAAGAGGTGCAGAAGGAGCTTGAGGAGCGATCGAGGGAATACAGTACAAACCGGGAGAAAAAGTATTCGTAAAGTATTCAGAAAGGAAGTGGTATAAACGACACGGCGTGACGGACCATTTGAAGTGGTTTCGTAGTACTGGAACAGCTGTCCAGGTTAATGGATCTCCTACGTGGTATCATTTGTCACAATTGTGTTTAAAGCACCTACAGAAGAGGGGCACAGCGTAGAGAGAGAAGATTGGAGCTATGGAGAACAGGAAGATGGAGAGATTGTCCAGATGTTTGGGATTAACGTTGATAATGATGACACTTCTGATTATGCCAGAGATGGACTATGCAGTGGGTGGAAAGGAATGAGGATATTTGGGAAATTGATTTCCAATATACGTCCCAGAAGCAACAGGGAATATGTCAGCGGAATGTGAAGCAACCAAAGAATCAACAAGGGCAACTCTGTTAAAGGAGAAGCTAGTGATTCGGTCTGGGGACAAATATGCCTAGACCAGTAGGGAGTAGAAAAGTCAGACCAAAAAGTTACGAATACTAGGAATGTAGTAACCCACAATAACAACAACAAGTCAGTCTGTATGATAACACCAGTGGAAACAATTTAACTCATTCAAACATTGATAGTTATTAAAGACATAAATATTAATCGCATGTCATTACAGAAGGGACTCAATGTTGCCGAGCCACTAAATAAAACTACTTTAATGCGTACATTTGAAGGATTTAATGGACGCCGGCATAAACAAATGTAGAGGTATGATACCGACACCAACAACCTTTACTAAAAGTAAACGATGTAACAGAAATGACTCAGCAAATAGTGCGTAGAGGAAACAATATATGTTCATCTGAAAATAGTACAGGCTAATGTCATGGACGAACAGGATGGGGTCTTTGGGTTCAATTTTAACATCAGAAGATACATCTGATCAATTCTCGTAGGTAGGAGGGAAAAAAAGAGACGCTAAATGGAAGCATTTGGATTTGATTCGGCTGTTTTGAAATTAAAGATCAATGGCGGGGAGAAAATCTTTGGTTCCAGCAATTAACTCACTAGCTGTAAGATCAGTGAGGAATCTTGAGGGTCATTGTCTCCTTGAGAAATTCCAGCACCAGAGACGTGGGGTTCCATTTTGGCAAACTTTCGGAGCAAACCGTTTTGTCAGGGGGTGTCAGGCCTATGCGTTGAGATGGCTGTTGTATCATCAACAAGCATTGAACAGATTAAAGACATGTCGTTGTCACAACATTTGTTTAAAGCCTAGGTAATAAGTCGTTCTTGGTTTAAGTGAGTTTCCCCTATGTGAACTATGTTGGATGGTAAAGGAAAGTCAGGTGACAGCGCTCCTGAAGCATTTGAGGGTGAGAGCAGTGAGGGCTAAAAGTTGTGTTTGTTAAATTAATACAGATGAGGTGTAAATGGTTGTTGGTATGTTCATGGGAATATCAGATTGTGATAATTATATGAGGACTTTGAAAAACAGGGACAAAGGTGTAAAGTTGAACCAATATAATGTAACTTTTTATGCACCAGGTAGTAAGAAGGGCAGGACTTTGATGGTGTGAGAGATCAATTTTTCACTAATGAATGTAACTATGGGAATTTTAGAGATATTTGGTGGATTTGTGGTGATAAAGCATATATATTTTTACCTATGGAATGAAGGGATGTTGTTACATGTCACGTTGAAAACTTCCATATGAGGTTTTTACAAATAAGAAGAGGAGTAGCACCGACCCCAGATCAATCTGACACTAATGTTTGAGAATAGGGTTCTTAAAAGAGACATGGCTAAATTCTAATAATCTGAAGCCTACCATTTGGAGAATAAGTCTGGGAGAGAAGTGGGGACTTGAGTCTTTTTCCATGGTATTATGGTGTAACATTTCTAGCAGATCATATTGATAATATTACGTATACTTTGCAGGGGTTTGCGAATGAAACAATAAGAGGGTTTCACCTTCTGTTCTAATACTCAAAAAAGTCACCGATTGACGCTGTTGACACATGACATGGCTCATTGATTATATTTTGGCAAGACAAGGTGGCTTATGTTTGGCTATGAATCTGACGGGGGATGATTGTTATACTTTATCCCAGATAGTTCCGATAATATCACAAGTGGTTATAGATGCTTTGAAGAATATAAGGATGCTTTTGGGAGATCTGAGAAAGCTGGATGGTCGGCGAAGTCTTTGGTTGCAAGATCAGTTAGGCCCAATAGGAGCAGTGATGGTTCAGATTTTAATAGCAGCTCTGATAGCGTTGTGTGTCATGTTTTGCTTTTGTACTTTGTTACTGACCTTTGCAAAAGCTATGATATTAAGATGGGTTGGTGTTGTGATGCCTGGAGTGCCTGGAGACAACACTCAGATGCCATTGTTGATTGTTACCTGATCTGGACGAGATGGACGAGGGGATCTAGATGGACTACTGATGGATAAATATCCTTTTTTGATTATTTGATCATTAAAAAATTTTTTTTTTTCAATATTAGTGTGATTATTAGTATGATTTATGAATCAAGGGGGGACTGGGAATGGGTTTATGTGATTCCATGCATCATTTATATATCAGTTTTATAGTCTTAGTGGATAGTGATGTTTAATTGAAAGTGTTTTTTTTGGAAAAGGATACTGTTTGGTCTTTTTCTTTTTCTTTCCAGCGGCATTTTGGAGAACATGTGGGAGCTTGGAATACTCAAACAAAGACAATATGAAGGGGACAATATGACTGGAGGAGATGAAAACAAGGGAGGGTGTGGCTGATTCCATCATCAACAAGTCCATTGGAAGGGACACTACAGGGAGATGAAGTGTAGTTGGACTACATTTCAGTGTTGGCAATGAATATATAGACATGTGTCATACATAATTGTGTCATTTCTTAGGTATTGATTTGTAGTAGAATGATGTTTGATGTTATTGAATGCAGATGAGGATCTTAGATGCTTTTGTTATTGCGATGGGGTTTAGGGACAGAAGGTTTAGGAAGGGAGAGATTTCATTGTACGATTCGATGGGTTGACCAGCAGTACACTGGAATATTCTGGATAGAGATTTTGTTTACTGGGTGCTCACATGTGTGTAGTTAATTGTATTATAGTTCCAAATGTATTTACATGGTTTATGAGGTTTATCTGGAGTACCGACGGGGTTGCCTGGGGCAGAGGGACCGTGAGAGGAATTGTTACTGTCTTGATTGATGGATGGATATCTGAAAATGGCTGCTGCCGACAGTTTTTCGCTCTTACACTCCATAGAGATTTCTTCATATGTCCATAGTAATGTATTCACCCTTCATAAACAGTTATTCTCATAGAAAAGGTATTTAAACTCTAGAGAGGAATGTTCTTGGTTTAAGGTTAAAGATACTCAATAGGAATAAATTGTTACTGGTCATAATCCTATTGTTGTCGAGACTTTTTAGTTTTGTCTCGAAGGGGGGAATATGATAGTGTATAAAAATTATGTCTTTGTTAAATGTTTTTATTTCTCATGAAGAAATGGAAGGTCGATTATTGCTATCCAGAGGGAAGGTTTTAGCGTGACGTCACCTATGACAGACAGGAAGGGGGTGGTAAGATACGGGGATTGAACAGTAGAGGTAGCCAGTCAAACTCTTGGGCTATATAAAGGGGGGAGCGGTGGACGAAGAGTTAGAATACAGCAAGATTTATTTGGGGTCTGGTTCTCCGGATATTGTGTCCGTACTTACGCTGGAACCTCGTGGTTTGAATAAAGGCCTTTGAACACGATCCAAACCTAAGCAGACTTCTGATTGACGACAACACCTACAAATAACCTACACTACACTATATATACAGGGGGGTACCGGTGCAGACCGTCAATTTACATTTACATTTTAGTCCATTTAGCAGACGCTCTTATCCAGAGCGACTTACAGGAGCAATTAGGGTTAAGTGCCTTGCTTAAGGGCACATCGACAGATTTTTCACCTAGTCGGCTCGGGGATTAGAACCAAGCAACCTTTCGGTTACTGGCACAACGCTCTTACCCACTAAGCTACCTGCCACCCTGTGCGGGGGCAACGGCTAGTTGAGGTAGTTGAAGTAATATGTACATGTGGGTAGAGTTAAGTGAACTATGCATAAATAATTAACAGAGTAGCAGCAGTGTAAAAGGATGGGTGGGGGGGCAGTGCAAATGGTCCGGGTAGCCATGATTAGCTGTTCAGGAGTCTTATGGCTTGGGGGTAGAAGCTGTTGAGAAGTCTTTTTGGACCTAGACTTGGCACTCCGGTACCGCGTGCCGTGCGGGTAGCAGAGAGAACAGTCTATGACTAGGGTGGCTGGAGTCTTTGACAATTTTGAGGGCCTTCCTCTGACACAAGCCTGGTATAGAGGTCCTGGATGGCAGGGAAGCTTGGCCCCAGTGATGTACTGGGCCGTACGCACTACCCTCTGTAGTGCCTTGCGGTCGGAGGCCCCAGCAGTTGCCATACCAGTCGGTGAGGCAACCAGGTGTGATGCAACCAGTCAGGATGCTCTCGATGGGTGCAGCTGTAGAATTTTTTTGAGGATCTGAGGACCAAATGCCAAATCTTTTCAGTCTTTTCCTGAGGGGGAATAGGCTTTGTCGTGCCCTCTTCACAACTGTCTTGGTGTGTTTTGGACCATGATAGTTCGGTTGGTAATGTGGACACCAAGGAACTTGAAGCTCTCAACCTGTAGCCACATATAGGCTACTGTAGGCTATATCATATAAATTTTTTTCATTTGTCTTTTTTTCATTTTGTATGTGTTTAAAAGGACCCACTTACTATTGGGGAGTGGAAACCAGATAGGAAAGCTTGTGTTACCTTTTCTCACCCACTACAGTATTCATTTCAACAGACCCTTTCCATCCCCCATTGTTAGAGTTCAATATATGCCCAGGACTATATGAGGTTCAGTGCTGTTGTATATGTCCAGTTTATTATGTAAATAGTATTGTAGAACTCTGGTATGATGGTCCATTTGAGGGTGAGTCATTGATATGAATCGCTCAGAGTGAAAGACCTGAGTACTCACATGTGATGTCCCACATCAAACCACCCCTTGCATTGTGTTACAGGGGACCATATGAAGTTGATCTCAGACTTATATTTAAGACTGAGTGGAGCCTAGTTTGCATTGCAGGATCTAGAGATGGCATCAGTAGACAGGTTTCCATTGGCCTAGGTTTATTTGACAAAAAAACATTTAGCAAAGAAATCATTGCAACATGATGGAAACAGCAGATACAGGAGACATTTTCTAAAGATCCACAAATGTTTTATCTTTTCAACAGGGGCAGGAAAACATTGAAGAACCACAGTTCAATGCCGCGAAGGTGTAAAAAATGGCGCTGCTAAAATCAGAGATTCTTCTCCTGAGTACATACCTTCGAATCTTGAGTACACACCGACGTCCCCTGTATACAAACCTTACATATAGGACTTCAAGTTGTAAAATAGTGAACTACTCCTTTAATGGAGTGGTAGGTGCTATGAAAGGGATGTTTAAAAAAACAACGATATGTTTGTATTTTGTTCATTAGTCCACTGTTAATACAACGGCAAAAATGTTGCATGTTAGCAATTAAGTTTTCAAGATTTCAGTACAGAGAAACAAGTGTGATGATGCAAATGAGGGAAATGATAATTGCATACAATTTGCATCATCACACTTGTTGCAATGTACTACAGTGTTTCCCAATCCTGGTCCAGGGAAACAAAGGGGTGCACTTTTTTTTCAGTTTTTTAGAACCACTCGACACTTCGGTTACCACAACGCTCTTAACTAAGCTCCAGCCTTTGAAGGGGTGCGCTTTTTATTTTTGGGATGGGGGCCCTAACACTAACAGTGGACAACTCAAGCAACTCCAGCCTTGAATGGAATAAGGTATGTGAGGGGCAAAAACACACACAAGTACACATTTTTACATTTGAGTCATTTAGCAGACGCTCTTATTAAATATGGTTTCTACTGACTCCTTGTAGATTTGTGTAATTCGATAAGAACCGCCTAGTTAAATAAAGGTTCAATAATATTAATACAATATGTACATAATAAAAAATGGCCACTGTAAAACACACAGGGTGTTCACTCCTTAGGCCTACCTTCCTTTCTGCATCGGACTTCGACTCATGTCTGGAAAATCTACTTCTGAAAGTACCATGCTTAGATGCATAATAACATCTCAGATTGATCTCTTCGCAAACAGCGACAGTTTCGTTGCAAACAAACACACTGGTTTGATACTGGAGAAATACAATGAATATATTTTAATAGAACAGGTAGGACTATTAATACAGACATTGGTGATTTTACCACTGTAATCAGATGGACATTATTATGTTATGGTCATTGAATTGATTAGCCCACTAACCACGTGTTAAATGTGTAGTGTAGCTACACTGTGTAGGACTATGAATTGGGCAGCAATAGGCTATTTGTTAATAGGCTAATTATGTTCTGGCCCGCAGACTAGCTACAAGCTCAGCAACACATTGACTGGAGGCCAAACCTAGTTGCCAACCCCCCTATATTGTAAATTCAATCTGGTTGGTATAAGATTGAAATGGGAAAATAATGTACCTGTGAACACCCTATGAAATAGCTCCCCAATACCGTCTGATGTATATATTTAATGTATTACATGAATGGTGACCACAGCCCTTCCGACAATACATTTAAAACTTGTTTTCCTGTGTTTTTTCCCACCCTGCTGAATGTATCCAATGTTCCATATCAAATGTGTGTCCTATTATGACACATCTGGCAGTTTCTTCTCTCCATGTTTCTTGGCCTAGTATCATTTTTTTTTACAAAAATCTGTGTTTTTTGTTCAGTACCATGTCAGGAAAACACCATGGTACTGGTGCAACTACCATGGTATTTCCCTGACATGGTATTACAATGAAAAAGATACCACGGTACTATCATGTTTATTGGGTCACTACAGTGGCAGGAAAATGCCATGGTATTTGCACCAGTGCCATAGTATTTTCCTGCCTTGGTAGTGACCCAAAACACATCATAGTACAATGGAATGTTGTTGTTCATTTTTCTACCATGGTGCATTTTTGTAAGAGCTGTCCTTCACATCGGAGTGCTAATGCTGGCTCTTTGCGTCTCTTGACCATGTCGCGTGGACCGGGCACAAAGCTCAAGGAGCGCTCTCCACTTCCCTCCTGTAGTTATTTACCAAGCCTGATAACACATCACCCCGACAGACACAAGCACAAACCCTTGCATAAATGTAGAAGCCTATACACCTAAACACTAGCGATCTGACATGCTGTATTGCATGGAAACTGCAGGCTACTAACAACAGCAGCTACAGTGACTTGCAAAAGTATTCACCCCCTTGGCATTCTTCCTATTTTGTTGCCTTACAACCTGGAATTAAAATTGATTTTTGGGGGGTTTGTATCATTTGATTTACACAACATGCCTACCACTTTGAAGATGCAAAATATTTTTTTTTTGTGAAACAAACAAGAAATAAGACAAGAAAACAGACAACTTGAGCGTGCATAACTATTCACCCCCCCAAAGTCAATACTTTGTAGAGCCACCTTTTGCAGCAATTACAGCTGCAAGTCTCTTGGAGTATGTCTCTATAAGCTTGGCACATCTAGCCACTGGATTTTTTGCCCCTTCTTCAAGGCAAAACTGCTCCAGCTCCTTCAAGTTGGATGGGTTCCGCTGGTGTACAGCAATCTTTAAGTCATACCACAGATTCTCAATTGGATTGAGGTCTGGGCTTTGACTAGGCCATTCCAAGACATTTAAATGTTTCCCCCTTAAACCACTTGAGTGTTGCTTTAGCAGTATGCTTAAGGTCATTGTCCTGCTGGAAGGTGAACCTCCGTCCCAGTTTCAAATCTCTGGAAGACTGAAACAGGTTTCCCTCAAGAATTTCCCTGTATTTAGCGGCATCCATCATTCCTTCAATTCTGACCAGTTTCCCAGTCCCTGCCAATGAAAAAACATCCACCATGCTTCCAACTTTGCGTGACCTGTTTTGGAGGCTCTTGATCCTGTGCCGCTTTCTTTGGGGGCCCCTTGCTTTTGATGTTGCGCCCCGGGGCCCTTTTAGAAAGGTTTTTATAACAGAGATCCTTTACAGCACTGAACTTTGATTGCACAAGGGGACTTTTTTTAACAATTTTGGACTTGAAAGGGAATTGGGTTTCACCAGATCTTATTTTGGGGTTCATAGCAAAAGGGGGGGAAAACTTGCCCCGCACCACTTTTCCGTTATGTTTTTATTAATTTTTTTTTTCAAGAATTTTAATTTTACTTACCCAATTTTGGACTTTTTTTGTAGTCATTACTGAAAACCAATAAAAACAATTTAAATTTCAGGTTTTTAATGCAACAAAAAAAGGAAAAACACCAAGGGGTATGAAAAATTTAAAGGGAGACAATTTTAGCCTACTAGGCCCGCCCTTGGCCCGGGAAAAAAAAGAGGGAATGTTTTTCTTTAAACAGATAGGCATTTG
>JAGTTL010000716.1:0-29097 GCA_036851935.1 Coregonus suidteri | reverse complement strand
AAATTTTTATAAAATTAAATATTTTTTAAAAAAATTTTAAAAAATGAAAACCCCCAAACACGTTTAAAAATCATAAGCGATTAAAATTGAAACAGTTTTGTGGTTTACCACAAAAACCTGTTCGGAGCTGGTGAAATACACAACCTGACAGATCGCATTAAAAACACCATGTTTAGGAGAGGAAAAAACTTCAAATTGGACTTCTAACCACCCTATTTCTAACACATCAACAACTGTTGAGAGTGTACATTTGTAGTTGAATAATACATGGAGTATTCCTCTAACAGGCTGTCAAACATATCACCGGGAACTGGGGGTGAGTGGTTCTTGACTGTCTAAGCAGCATCCCAATTTGGTCCCTTGTATCTGACAGGCTCAAATATCTTGGGAGCATTTTTAAAAAGGCCAGTGTATGATGGATTCATGAAGAACACACAAATATAATTGCCATTTGTCACCAAGTCTTCAGCGAGTAGTACCCACGCCATGGGGACCGCAGCGCCAATGCGCCTAGAGAGCACTACGGTCTGTGTCGGGATCGCTCTGTATGTTAAAACTGTGTATAAACATCTACTTTTTTTTGTGGGCAGAAAATAGGTCCTATAGGAAGAATTCAAAATCGCACCCAAAAAACACAAGGAGTATATTTTACATTACATTTAGTCATTTAGCAGACGCTCTTATCCAGAGTGACTACAGTTAGTGCATACATTATTATTATATATATTTTTCATACTGGCCCCCCGTGGGAAGTTATCACATGGACCACACAGGAAGACACAGGTATATTTATGAACATCAACTCAAATGTGCTGTAAAACAGTAATTCTAAAATAGTAGAGGTACCGGAAATATAACTAAGAGGTCAAACAGGGCAGCTTGGAAATTCTAATTTGCACATTACTACACTGTAAGTCATACACGTAAGGCAGGAGCTGGATTGGAGTGAAAATAGAGCGCTGTGTTTCTATGCTCAAGCCTTTTTAATTTTGAGAGAGAAGAGAGAGAATGAGAGAGAAGAGAAGAGAGAGAGAGAGAGAGAAAGAGAGAGAGAAAGAGAGACAGAGAGACAGAGAGACAAGAGAGACAGAGAGACAGAGAGACAGAGAGACAGAGAGACAGAGAGACAGAGAGACAGAGAGACAGAGAGAGAGAGAGAGAGAGAGAGAGAGAGATGTGTTTGCAGAGACTATTAGGATGCTGTCATAAGGAACATACATAGTTATCAAATGACACATGTCAGCAGGCTAAACAGATCCATCAGCCCCATCTCCTAATAGCTAGCAGATACACCATGCTTGTGGTTTGTGAGTGAAAATGCACTGTGGAATGCATTGGAAAGTAGAATACTCACAGGAAAAAAACAGACAAATATGATAAGCAAGATGTAAACTAATCCAACAGGAGCATTTCTTTCTAAATCAACTTGTTTGTTTATCTTCGTAACCATTACACGTACAAACTCACAGGGGATCAAATCCTTTTTTTCCCTCAATGTAGCATGTTCTGGCCATATACCTGGTTGATCACAGTGCTAATTTGTGAATTGCCAATGACCTAGCAGTGGTCTTCATACATCCCCTCAAACAGCCTGGGGTGGCGTTTTCCCTCCTAAACAAACACCCCTGTAATGTCTGTCTGGCTGGGCTGCTCAATCCAAAAGGGATATATTTTCTCATTAGAAATTATACATCTCCCATTCCCATATTTATAGACGCAAAACCAGGGGAATTATATGTAGAGAAGGGGAAAAAATAGCACCATGAATGTTATTACAAAGGCTCACTGGATTAAATTTTCATTCGGCATATCAATGCTCATTTACAGTTTTGACCTTCTAACTCCGTGACAAGGACTTTCTTATTGTGTCGGAGGACAGGTTGGTTGGAATGGGACACGCAATGTCAGAATCATCATGAATTGTCCTTTTCAACTATTCCAACTCAACACACCCAGGCTGTGATCATAGTATATTGCGAGTATCAGGCGTAAAAATTGCATTTTAATTGCATTCAAATTGATTAAATAGAAAATCTAGCGTGAAAATGTTGATGAGTGTTAGGGTGCTGTAACTTAGAATAGCCTGAATAAGCTAGTCCAACTAGCCTAGTCTAACTGTAAGTAATGGAGAACAGACTAGCATTCACCATAACATTTTAGTATAGAAGGAAGACATTCAACACATGCAGCGTAACAGGAAAATGAATCGTTGCTTCAATAGAATAAAACATGTGACAATCTCAGGATGACCTCGGTGGTGGTTGTCGTGGTAAAGTCAGATCACTCCTATACTAAAAAAGTAACCTTCCAACTGATCACACAGAGGCTCTATTTATCTTAGCCTAGTGATGATTGGCCATCTGTGCCTGTTGAGGGAACTAAAATTACCTTCTCTGATAGGATACTCTTTCAGCAGGATGTGACATGTTATGTGACAGAACTGTTGTAACTCTATTAGACCACCTATCCTCTATGCTGATGGTATTGTATAATATAGCATCTCATTCCTGGAGAAAAAACCATATCTACGCTCATGTCTTATTTTCCCTGCCGTTTTGAATTGAGGAAAGTCACTATTACTCAGCTGTTTTTCACCGTGGCACACTTAATTCTTTGTGACAAATAATCATGTCAAATTTGGTTATTCAAAGTAACCTGCTGTAGTGATCTGACACTTGAGTGTTTTTTAATATTCTGAGCCATCCTCGCTTCCTTTTTTTTCCCAGTCTCTTTCCTTCCCTCTTTTTAGACTGCCCCTCTCGCGCTCTCTTGATAACAATGACAAGGAAAAGCAGGGCGTCTGGGATTTCCTCATTTCAAATTTGGTAATTTCGCCGCTGATTGAGGGAAAAAAATAACCCCCCTTCGGACCTTGTTCTGCTTAATTACATTTTACAGTGGAGAAGGCAACTTGAAAGACAAGAGCTTGATTCGACGACCTGAAACCTTTTTCAGGCGCTCTTGGGGAAGGTGGAGGCTATCATCAATTATCCTTCGATTTCAAAACGGAACATTTGGCGAGATGATATGTCTGGACTGCAATCTAAATCATTAAACACACCCAATGAGATGCCATTTTCTCTTAAATTAAACTCACAGAGAGGAAATTCATTCACATTGCACAAACGGAAAAAGCGCACAGGCATTGACGTTCTTCTCTTTTTCCCCTCTTGTGTTGTGTGGAATTTGGTGTGCTGCTAATTTGAGTAGTGCTAATGTAGCATAACAGAACAGATCAAGGACATCCATCACAGCCTTAAAGCCTGAGCGCTGCTGAATGACACTAAATGCAGTCTTTTCTCCCTCCATTTTAACTAAGATATAAAACACAGCACAGGTCTTTTTTTCTGTCTTAAGCTTCATCAAATCCCAATTTTTCCCCAATCTGTTTACATCTGAGAGCAAGAGGAATGTAGTCAAATCTAATGTAAAAATCTCTTCACAAGTTTGAAAAAGTGCACATCTTGCACAGATTTAGGCTTTACACAGGCAGCTACCACATTTTCTAGAAAGATCAATTATGACATGACTCAGCAGGCCTAGGGGTTAGACTCCATACTCGCCGAGTGCTCCACCCTCTCTCTGACGACTCAAAACCAAAACTAAGCAACAGAGAAGTGGAGTGAAGAGAGGGAGGGGGGGCAGGGATGAGGAGAACAGGGAGTATTTTCAGTTTCAGTTCAATCGATGACTCACAGATTCCACCAATTTCTAAATCTCTATGATGAAGTTAGCTACAAGTTCCACAGGAAACTGACTTGTTTGAAATTCAAACGGGGCACAATGCATCTGGAGGGAGGACAGATGCATTTCAAATCAACACACAGCAACAACAAAAAACGACAAAAGAAACTAGGCAAAACTGAGCAGTCCATAACAGCCAGCCAGTATAGGGTCTGTATGGGGCAGTCAGTCTATAAAAAATATCTATTGACATGGTACCTTTATTTGATCAGTATCAATCTGAGCATTAACCAAAGCTAATGGGACAGCTGTGGGTCAATGGTCTTTGTCTTCAGAGGTGCCAATCAGGGCCTTAAGCTGTGTGATCAGACTAGGAGACAGAGGTGCTAGTCTGCCTCTGAGTGGGTTTTTAACGGAGACGGCCGTATTGATTTCAGCTCTAGCCGGGGAGCGCCGTCTGCACTGTGTCTGAATGGAGCCAGCCCAGCCGGGTCCCCAGTCACAGTCCAGTGATCAGAGCCCTGACAGAATGACCTACCAGAGAGGTGGTGAACCTGCAAACACGATGGGGGCACAGAAGGGGCAACATCACTAGAGATCTCTGTAATAGAAAAGGGTTTTAACCTTAATGTTGGAGCCAAAACCCTGTTAGAGGCCAAGTAATCCCCCCTGCACCACTCTCATTTGAAGTGGGCCCCCCCGTGTGTGTGTGTGTGTGTGTGTGTGTGAGAGAGCTTTCCTTCGCTCTTCTCCAAGGCACTACCCCTGTGCTGTGTTGTGGGGTTGGTAAGGGAGCCAACAGAGTGGAGCTGCACTAGGGCATTGCTGTTCAGGGAATGCAGCAGAGCCTTTGTAGTAGAGTTGATATAGTGGAGCTCTGTGCACACCTGCTCCAAGAAGACAGTTAAACTTGGGAATGAGATCTAGGCCTGTGTGTTTTCTTATTATTAGAAAACTGACAATAATTTGAATGTGTTTCAGTATTCAAATCCTTCCTCCAACACTGCAAAACAATCAATATTTCGTTCTCCATAGTCTTTGTTTCTTTCGTTCTCCATAGCCAATAACCTTGTGTTTGAATTATGACGGTAATTTCTGATATCCACACATTAGAAATACTTGTGTATGAGATTTCAGTACATAAATGGATGGTACACAAACTGACTTGTTGGAAAGGTGGCATACAGACCCCTTGACTTTTTCCACTTTTTACATTACAGCCTTATTCTAAAATGGATTAAATAAAAATCCTCAGCAATCTACACACACACAATACCACATAATGACAAAGAAGAAAATCAGAAATACCTTATTTACATATGTATTCAGACTCTTTGCTATGAGACTCGAAATTGAGCTCAGGTGCATCCTGTTTACATTGATCATACTTGAGATGTTTCTACAACTTGATTGGAGTCCACCTGTGGTAAAGTAAATTGACTGGACATGATTTGGAAAGTCACACACCTGTCTATATAAGGTCCCACAGTTGACAGTGCATGTCAGAGCAAAAAGGGTAACAAAACATTTCTGCAGCATTGAAGGTCCCCAAGAACATAGTGGCCTCCATTCTTAAATGGAAGAAGTTTGGAACCACCAAGACTCGTCCTAGAGCTGGCCGCCTGGCCAAACTGAGCAATTGGGGGAGGTGACCAAGAACCCGATGGTCACTCTGACAGAGCTCCTCTGTGGAGATGGGAGAACCTTCCAGAAGGACAACCATCTCTGCAGTACTCCACCAATCAGGCCTTTATGGTAGAATGGCCAGATGGAAGCCACTCCTCCGTAAAAGGTACGACAGCCCACTTGGAGTTTGCCAAAAGGCACCTAAAGACTCTCAGACCATGAGAAACAAGATTCTCTGTTCTGATGAAACCAAGATTGAACTGAATGCCAAGCATCACGTATAGAGGAAACCTGGCACCATCCTTACGGTGAAGCGTGGTGGAGGCAGCATCATGCTGTGGGGATGTTTTTCAGCGGCAGGGACTGGGAGACTAGTCAGGATCGAGGCAAAGATGATCGGAGCAAAGTACAGAGAGATCCTTGATGAAAACCTGCTCCAGATCGCTCAGGACCTCAGACTGGGGCGAAGGTTCACCTTTCAACAGGACAATGACCCTAAGCACACAGCCAAGACAACGCAGGAGTGGCTTCGGGACAAGTTTCTGAATGTCCTTGAGTGGCCCAGCCAGAGCCCGGACTTGAACCTGATCGAACATCTCTGGAGAGACCTGAAAATAGCTGTGCAGTGACACTCCCCATCCAACCTGACAGAACTTGAGAAGATCTGCAGAGAAGAATGGGAGAAACTCCCCAAATACAGGTGTGCCAAGCTTGTAGCGTCATACCCAAGAAGACTCAAGGTTGTAATCGCTGCCAAAGGTGCTTCAACAAAAGTACTGAGTAAAGGGTCTGAATACTTATGTAAATGTGTATCAGTTTTCTATTTTTAGTAAATTAACAAACATTTATAAAAACCTGTTTTTGCTTTGTCATTATGGGGTATTGTGTGTAGATTGATGAGGGGGGGGAAAACTAATCAATTTTAGAATAAGGCTGTAACATAACAAAGTGTGGGAAAAGCCAAGGGGTCTGAATACTTTCCGAAGGCACTGCATCTAATCATTTCACTTAAGTATTTTCAATCTCTCTTTTTTTGTTTAAAACATCCACAATGAATAGGCTTCAACACTTCTGGAAATGCTAATTCGAATGCTTGAAATATCCCATATGAAATCCATCTACAGCAAGACAATGAGGAAATAATTACCAGAGGTAGAATTACAATGGCCATTTTAATCAACCCCTGTGCTACCATTTCACCCTATTTATACTGTTTTTGATTCCATGACCCACTCGTAAGTAATCACTTGAAAATTACAGCTCTGGTTTTAATGGGCTCTTGTTTTAGACAATTTTTTTCAGTAGAGACGGGGGTCTACTGGATTACAATAAAGATTTAGCTCTTGGGTAACAACAACCATGCTGTTCTTTTCGGCAGAAATACTAGCACACAAAAAAACGGAGACACATTTTTTGAATATTGATGATATATGAACGTTTCTGAAGTTTACAGGATCTTACCCTGTATACTAGGGTGTTACATTTTGTATGTGGGTCTAACTCATCTTTACACTACACAAAACAAAACAATGACGATTCCTGGATATCCCACTATTCTGCATTAATTTCATTGACGCTATATTGATGCATCAATAAGCAAGAAGAAAGCTCTTCTGCGACATCCACCAGCGAAGCAACAATTCATTGGCATACATCTACCATTGGAAGTGTCAAAGATTAACTTCCTAAAGGTCATTTCTGCACCCGGGTAATAACCTTGAAGCTTCCAGAGTAAAAGCACAATCAGGGATTCACACAAAGGCCACACTAATGTCTTTCTTTTCAAGGCGACAGCCATGTTATTTGACCTCACGACTTCACTTCAGAATTTCCCTCAAGATAAAAAAAAAAATCTGTTCAGCACCCAGAGTTCTTCTTCATCCTTCATTCTTCGGCGAGAGCACTTCAACTATTTGACAATCACAGTGAATAATGTGGCGATTAAACACCTAAAACTGGCGTTAGGTCATGGCAATTTATTTAAGGCCCGGGCCTGCAGAGCCAAAGCCTTGTTTGGAGGAGATATCAGCTGAGTGTATTCCCCTAGGGGCCGAGCCACACAAGACCCTGCTAGCTGCCACATACTGGGGCCTTATAGTTGAAGGGCTCTGACAAGAAACAGTGACCTGAACATAAAATGACCTTCACGTTTTGCATATTAAAAGGTCAGAAATAAACTTGAGCTAATAACACAAGTTTAACTGTTAAAGAGTAACTTTAATGAAAACTTTTTTTTCATCGAAAACCAGATGTTTTAGGCTAAGTTGTAGTGAAACACGTCAATTATGGTCTTCATTTTAACAGTTCATTGCAAAAGTTATATATTTTGGTCTTTTAGTAGTAAATCTCTCTCTTTTTGCCCCTTGAGAAGGTGCCTCTATGTCATCTGAAGGGAGGGGTTCGGTATGAATTACACTATTTTCTAGATTTGCTTGGTGGTACCACCTCAAGGCTTACTATAAAAGCAGATGACAGCGCACCTTATTTGGCAATGGTCTTGGTAAGTGGAGTGTGCCAATATATTTTGCATGATGCTTCCTTGACTACTGACGTTACACAAAATTCAAAAGGCAGTATGGCACATTTCCACATATGACCAAATTCAACATTTTTGCTTACCGTTTCATACACATCTATGTGCTTTTACAAAGAAAAGAAAACATGTAGGCTATGAGGATTATAGATTTATATTCGTAGCTACATCCATCGTCAAAAGACAGATGACAATGGTGGTCATGCCAACTATTTTTCCCAATAGCTATGACTGGCACAGTCTGCTAAAACAGTTGGCTCATAGTTCACACTGGTTTGTGTGAGTTCTACTCCCACAAGGGGCCAGATATGTTTCCTGCGCCCGATACACTTAATTCTGAAAAACTGAAACCATACCTGTGAGAGGGGTCGCGCCCTGGTAGTAGGTTGCATAGGTTTTTATACAGTACCCAAGACCAATCTGAGAGTTATTTGACCATTGGAAAAAGAGCTACTGCATTAATACTGCAATGCGGGTGGATTGAATTGAAGCCCCGTAATTTTCATTTTGTAGGTGATGATTGAACTTTTCTTCCCAAAGCAATAACGCAATAAATGTTGAGTCCAACATCATATTATATATTTTTGTACCCCATTGGGGATTTGAACTTACACCGCAGGTGGCAATAAGATAAAGAAATCAGCGCCTTACCACTGTGAGCAAACTGTCCAGAAGCTAATATATTCGCAATGCACAGAATTATTATCATAGTGTGCCAGTGAACTTCTGTAACTATGCTTTAGTGAGAAAGTGTTGGGATCAGGTACAACTAATTTTTCCCCCCCGCAAAATTTAAATTTATGAGCAATTCCCCCAAAGATTTTTTTTTTTTTGGGGGTTGGGGGCAAAGGCTGAAAGGGGGGTTGGGAAACCCCTTTAAAGACAGAAAAGACAACATTTCAAATAAAAGGGGCAGTTTTCGTTTGTTTCGGCTAAAAAAAAACAGCCCCCAGACAGATCACAGCGCATAGGACCAACAACTTGGAAAGGGAAAGGGGGAGGAAAGAAAAAAGGAAAATAAAGGCACTATTTTGTCAGTAGAGCCCCCTCCCGTTTTCCTGTTTCAGTAAGCGGGGTTCTTACAATCAACCAGACCGTTCAGTGCTATCTTCCCTGGCCTGGAGCAAAAATTGCATTCTGTAAGCTTATGATTTTCAAAATATTATATTTACATTAAATTTTGTAACAAGCCCTTATACACGTTTTGGTTTTTTATTATTTTAAGTGTTTAAAACTTTCCTGCCCCTTTCGCTCAAAAGAGTTTTGTCGCCCAAACACAGTCTGTGGGGGGTGATCAATTACACAAAAAAACTGTTGTCCAGACTTTTTATTTTAGATGAAAGTGTCTTTATTTCCCAGTAGGCAGCACCCCCCAACAGACACTGCATTTTACACCTGGGGTGGACAAAAAATTTATAACCATGTAACTGAAGGTTATGGATGAAGCCTTCATAAAAAATAAAATAACCGTCAAAAAATTTAAAAAAAAAATAGTATATATTTTTTGTTTGGGGAAACAATTAAAAAAATATGTATATATATTTTTTGATTTGGGTGTGGAACGAACAGGACTAAAAGACAGGAGGGCCAGGCATTGGTTGGAATTTTGACTGGTAAACTCATGGGTACATCGCAAGGGCTGCAAAAATTTCATGGTAATGTAAAACTTTATTAAAGATGTAACAGATGGGGGTCAGCCATGAATTATTTTTTTGTCAGGAGCGGAGCGAAAAAAAGTAGCAATGAAAAAAAAAAATATATATTTTTTACATTGCTATTCTAACGGTTTTCGGACGCTGTATTTGGGGCTACCCAATACCATATCCAAAATTCCAGGACAACACAACCCTACCACACCTGCTAGACAGTAGAAACCTTTTTTAAAAAAGTCTGTTTAAAAAACCCCGTTCGAAACTGCCCGGTAAAAAAAAAAAATGGAATCTTTAGCGTAAGCCAAAAAGGCGCCTGGAAAATTTTAACAGCCTAGAAACAAAGAGTTGCTGTATCAGAATTAAACAACCTCTTAAAAAACAAGGATGGAAGAAATAGGTTGTGTTTTTTCGTTGCTGACACCCAAATCCTTTTGGGGGCAAAAAAGAGGGGTTTGGGGGGAAAATGCTGCTTTTTTTGTTCGTACTGTGACATCTGACGGGAAAATGGTACTAACTCTTTAAAAACAGTAAATCTTTAGGTAAAGAGTTTTGCCAAAAGGCTAAGCAGGTGATTTAATGTAAAGTATTTCTTTGGAAAATTCGCAGGTTAAATGACGAGCGTAAGAGGGATTTTGAGTGGGTTAAATGAACGAAGACAAAAGGGTATGGGGGGAATTGGAAAAAACCGGAAAAAAGGAAAAAATTTTTCAATCCAAATTAATCGGGGACTTTAAAAAGGGGTGGCGACTTTCCCTTTAAAAAAAGGGGCCCCCCCAATTTTTTTTTCCCCATTTTTGGAAAAAAGGGGAAAATGAATGAGGGGGGTTTAAACAAAAGGAAAATTTAATTTAATTAATGAAATGTTTTGAAAAAAAAAGAAGGAAAAAATTGAGTTAAAGGGGGAATTTGGGGAAAAAGGGAAAATATTTAATTTAAAATAGGGAAAAAAAATAAAAGGGGAAAAATTAAATGTTATTTTATGTGATTTTTAAAAATTTTAAAAAATTTTTTTTTTATAGAAAAAAAAATATAAATTATAAATATAAATTTTTAAAATTATTGAAAATAAACAAAAAATGACATTTTAAATTTTTTGTTTAAAAAATTAAAAAAATTTTAAAATTTAAAAATTAATTTTTAATAAAAAACATTTAAATAAAAATATTTTTATTTTGTGGTTAGGGAAATTTGGGAAGAAAATAATAAAAAAAAAAAATTTTTATTTTTTTGTTGATGAAAAAATGAATTTTTAATTTTTGGTAGGATTTAAAGTGAAGGAAGAAAAAAAAAAAATTAAAAAATTTCAAAAATTTTAAAATTTATTTTCAAAAGGGAAATAAGATTGCCCCTTTTTTTTAATTTAAAAATTTTAAAATTTTTTTTAAATAAGAAATAGGGAATTTAAAGGGGGGGTTTTAATTTATTGTTTTGAAAAAAAAGCACAAAAACAATGAAAATTAATGGGAAAAATTTAAGGATTAGGGGAAAAAAATTTTAAAATGGAAAGGGGAAAAGAATGAACAAATTAAGAAATGAAAAAAAAGGGGGGATTGAAAAAAAAAAAAAAAAATTAATTTGGTGGGGTTTCCCTGAAGAATGGATAATGAAATGGGTTAGGGAAAAAGGAATAAGGGGGGTGGGAATGATTAAATGGAAATACCCGAAAAAAAATTTAAAAAAAAAAAAATGAAAAAAAGACCCCCATTGTAAGAAAAATAAAAAATTTGGTTGAATAAATTGAATGATTTGAAAAAAATTGAAATGTTAATTGAAAAAAAAGGGGGTTTTGGGTAAAAAAGGGTTTTAAAAATTGATGAAAAAAAAAATCAAAAATATAAAACAATGTTTGGGGTTTTTTTTAAGGGGGGAAAAGGATAAAAAATGGGGGGGAAAAGTATAAATTTTTGGGTAAATTTCCCCCCCGCCGGGTTGAAAAATTTTTTATGGGATTAGATGACGAAAAAACAGGAAGGAAAAAAGGATGGTTAAAAAGAAGAATTATTATTTTGAGTAACCCAATTCCCCAAAAAAAATTTTTAAAAAAATTTTAAAGTTTAAAAAAAAGGATTGGGGGTCCCAAAGAGGGGTGAAAAAAAATTTAAACGGGAATAAAAAATTGATTGGATTGAAAAGTTTTGAAAGTATAAATGTTTAAGGGGGGAAAATATTATTTTTCATTAAAATGAAATAATTTATAACATTTTGCATGCTTTTTTCGGATTTTTTTTGTTATTTGTCTTCACGTTCAAAAAAACCTCCTTTAAAAAATTTAGATGATCAGTTTTTGTCAGTGGGAAAACTAAAAAATCAGCAGGGGACAAATACTTTTTTCCCTCACTGTATTTGTTTTTTTTGGAACAAAACCCCTGCATCCCACCAACAAAATTCCCGTTTTTTATTTAACCCAAAAACTACCCTTTTATAAATGCAATCTGTGCCGGGGGGCATGTTTTTTTGAAAGATGTTCATGCTAACATGAAAGCAAGTTTTTCAATACAATCTTACTTTTGGTTTCCAAGGCAATTCAGTAAAACCAACGAAATTTTGGGCGCACAGAAAGGAGTCATGATGCTTTGGGTAAAACAAACATGGGGCTTTTCTGTTGAAAACAACCAGGGTTTTATGACGAAGTCATTTGAAAAGTACAGTAACATGTGACAAAACATTGCACTGTAATGAAGAGTTTGGGATGGAAGGCCTTTGGGGATTACGGCTTTTTGGCTTGTTGGAAGCATCCAAAGGGTTTTTATCATAACCTAAATTTCTCATTTTTCTTTTTTTCCTTTTTTTTTGGGGGGGTAGATCAGTTCAATTTTTTTGCTCATTTCCAACCCCCCATATATATTTTTTGCAAATAAATAAAATGTGCAATTTTTTCCATTAAAAAACATCAATTGATAAAAATACAGTGTAGTTTATTTTGTAAATGGCTATTGTAGCTGGAAACAGCTAATTTTTTTTGGAATATCTATTTTGGGTTTTCAGAGGCCCCCTTTTAGCAACCCCAGTCCTGTGTTCCAAAGGCCCCTTGGTTTTTCTAACCAAGTTACATTTTAAAAAAGGCAAGTCATTAGAAAACCCTTTTCAATTATGTTTGCACAGCTGAAATTGTTGTGCTGATTAAAGAAGAAAAAAAAACGGCTTCTTTAGAATAGTTAGTATCGGAGCATCAGAATTGTGGGTTTGATTTCAGGTTAAAAAAAATTTCCAGAAACAAATAACTTTTTTCTGAAACTCGCAGTTATTTTAAGTTATTCCTGCGAGAAAATTTCCCCAAAAAACGGAAGATCTCGTACAACGCGTGTACTACTCCCTTCCAGAAAAGGCAAACTGGGGTTAACCAGAATAGAAAGAGGAGTGGGAGGGCCCCCGGTGCAAAAATGGAAAGAGGACAAATACATTAGAGTGTCTAGTTTGAGAAACAGACGCCTCCAGGTCCTCAATGGAAGCTTCATTAAATATACCCAAAAAAAACCCAGTTCAACGTCAACAGTGAAGAGGCGACCGGGAGCGACCTTCTAGGCAGAGTTGAAAGAAAAAGCCATATCTCAGAGGCCAATAAAAAGAAAAGATAAGAGGGGAAAAAGAACAGAATGGACAGGGGAAAGTTTGGGAAAAAAAAAGGTTATGGACAGACGAATCGAATTTTTGAGGTGTCGGATCACAAAGAAGAACATTTTGAGACGCAGCCAAATGAAAAAATGTGGAGGAGTGTTGATGCCCTCTGTCAAGAAAGGTGGAGGCAATGGTGGTCTGGGGGGGTTTTGGGGGTAGTAAAAGGGGAGATTTTACGGGTAAAAGGGATTGAAGAGGAAGGCTATCACTCCCTTTGCAACGCCATGCCATACCCCCGTGGACGGCGCTTGATTTGGGGCCAAGTTTCCCCCTACAACAGACCCCCCCAAAGCACAGCTCCAAAGATGCAAGAAACATTTAGGGGAAAAAGCAGTCACGGTATTCTGTCTATAAGGATGGGCCAGCACGTACGGATTCCCCCTTATTGAGCTGTTTTGGGGGCAGCTTTACCGTATGGTACGTAAGAAGGCCCCTCAAGCCCAAACAACTTTCCCGCAATGAATGCGGGCCAATATCCCAAATTCCTAATTTTCCTCTTCAACCCTTTCCATTTTGCGGTTAAAACTGCAAATTGGTTTAATTTTGGGGGGAGCAGAATTTCCATATGTTTTGTTTGCTGCGTGTGCGAATAACTCCACCGCCCCCCCACCCATAAAAATTACGAATACCTTTTTTTTTTATCAAAATTTTTTTTTATTTTTCAATTTGATATTTTAATTTTGATAAACTTTTAAATCATGTTGATTACGTATTTTAATCACCTAGACAATTTTTTTCTCAAAAAGTTGCCAAATTTGCAGGAGGGATGGGGGCAAATTTTTGTCCGTGTGGGTCAGTTTAAAAAGGGTCATCAAAACCCCCTACGAGCCAGAGCCTGACGTCATGTATAGCATGTTTTCAAAGCTTATACAGTGGGGAAAAAAAGTATTTAGTCAGCCCCAATTGTACAAGTTTCCCATTAAAAAGATGAGAGAGGCTGAAATTTCATCAAGGTCCCCGAAAACTATGACAGACAAAATTGAAAAAAAAAATTCCCAGAAAATACATGTAGGTTTTTTAAGAATTTTTTTGCAAATTTGGGGAAAAAAAGTTTTTGGGTCCCCTACAAACAAGCAAGATTTGGCTTCACAGATTGAACTTCTTATTAAAAGGGCCCCCTGTCCACACCGTTACCTGTACTAATGGCACCTGTTTTAACTGTTATCAGTATAAAAGACACCGTCCACAACCAAACAGTCAACTCCAAACCCACTATGGGCCAAGACCCAAAAAGCTGCAAAGGACACCCAGAAACAAAATTGTAGACCTGCACCAGGGGGGAAGATGAATCTGAAAGGTAAGCAGCTGTTTGAAGAAATCAATGTGGGAGAATTATTAGGAAAGGAAGACATAAAAAAGACCATGATAATCCCTCGATTGGGCTCCACGAAAAGATCTCCCCCCGGGGGGTCAAAATGATCACAAGAAGGTGACAAAACCCCGAACCACACGGGGGGACCTAGTGAAGCCCTGCAGAGAGTGGGCCCCAAGAAACAAACCCGCCATCAGAACACATACGCCGCCGGGGACTAAATCCTGCAGTGCGAGACGTGTCCCCGTTTAAACCAGTAATGCCCGGGCCCCGTCTGAATTTTGCTAGAGGATTGGAGACCCCAAAAAGAGGTTTTGGGGAAGCATATGGCGAGAAACCAAAAAATAATTTTTTAAAAAAACTCAATGTCGGTTTGGAGGACAAAGAATGCTGATTTGTACCCAAAGAAAACCATCCCACTGTGAACAGGGGTGGAAAATCAGCTTTGGGGCTGTTTTTTGCAAAGGGCCAGGACGATGACCCCGTGAAAGGAAAGAAATGAAGGGGCCCATTATCGTGAGTTTTTAGTGAAAACCCCCCATCAGAAAGGGGCATTGAAGATAAACGGGGTGGGTTTCGCATGACAAGACCCCAAAAAACACCGTGGGCAAAAAGGGAGGGGCTTCGTAAAAAGCTTTTCAAGGTCCTGGAGTGCCCTAGCCAGCTCCAGATCTCCCCCCATAAAAAAAATCTTTGGGGGAGTTGAAAGTCCGTGTCCCCAGCGAAGCCCAAAACATCACTGAATAGAGGAGATTGCAGGGGGAAAGGGGCCAAAAAACCCCAGAACAGTGTGTGAAAACCTTGTGAAGACTTACAAAAAAACGTTTCCCGTGCTTTGCCAACAAAGGGTATATAACAAAGATTTGGGAAAATTTTGTTATTGACCCCAAATATTTTTCCACATAATTTGCAAATAAATTCATAAAAAACCCTAAATGTGATTTTGTTTTGTTTTTTTATTTTGTCTGTCATATTTGATTTGTCCATGATAAAAAATTACGGGCCCTATATCTTTTAAGGGGAGAACTTGCACAATTGGTGGCGAAAAAATATTTTTTTTCCCCATGAAAGTGCCCAAATGTTCAACCGTTATACTGGTATGAGTGTAAAGGGTTAAGAAACAACAAAGTGTGTATCACCTAGACTGCAAAATAACCACAGATTGCTTTGCTGTTGCTATGGTCCTTCTCTCCTTTCATTTGTAACTGAATCTTTCAGCCGGGTAGCATATTACATTTTAGTCACTTAGCACAGGGTTTCCCAAACTCGGTCTGGAGCCCCCAGGTGACATTTGGTTTTCCCTAGCACTACACAGCTGATTCAAATAAACCAACTAATCATTGTGCTTGTATTATTTGAATCAGATGTGTAGTGCTACGGCAAAAAACTAAAAGTGCACCTAGGGGGCCCACGACAGAGTTGGGAAACCCTGATTTAGCAGACGCTCTTATCCAGAGCGACTTACAGTAGTGCTTTCATCTTAAAGTAGCTAAGTGGGACAACCACATATCACAGTCATAGTTACATTTTTCCTCAATAAAGTAGCTATCAGCAAAAGTCAAGCACTAGTAAGGGAGATTTTTTTCTCACACAATAAGGACAACTAAGCATGTTATCTGATCACTATAAACATGGCTACAGTGCAGACACACTAAAACAACTATACATGCCTTCTAAAAAGATTAAAGGCACTGAAAGCTGAAACAAGTGGGCCTAGACATCAAGGCCAAACCACAACAGGATTCCTCCACTCACCACTACAGGAAAGCTGAAGGGTTGGAAGAGCAACCAGAAGGAAACATGCCAAATATGGTCATAAAGCAGAATGAGAGAACACGCATGTTACTTCATCATGTTATTGTTATTGAATCCCACAAGATCATTGTAATAAACTCAATTACCATCTTGCCATTGCTCTCTGAAACTGGCTGACGAGTCCGAGGGTAAGTTTTCAGAGGGACCAATCTGTTAAATGGGCATATGCGTTCACTCTGCCACGGGCCAACAGCTTAGGAAAATCATGACAAAAAACCAATACTCAAGGAGATAGGTGGGCTTGGCTAGCTGCACAAGGTCTTACATGTTTCGGGGAAAAGTGTTCTAGTCACTATGTTCCATTGTTTCTGCAATGTGACAGTACAATTTGTTTTTGTTTTTTTTTTTTTTTTTTTTTCTTTTTTTTTCTTTTTTTTTAGTTTTGTCTTTTAAGTTTTTTTTGTTCCTTTTTTTCTGTTTTTTTTTTAGTTTTTTTTTTTTTTTTTTTTTTATTTTTGTTTTTTTTTTTTTTTAATTTTTTTTCAGTTAGTTTTTTTTTTCTTTTTTTTTTTTTTTTTTTAATTTGGTTAGTTTTTTTAGTGTTTTTTTTTTTTTTTTTTTTTTTTTTTAGTTTTTAGTAGTAATGTTTTTTGGTGGATCCCAGTAAATTAAACAGATGGGAATCGGGGCAAACACGTAATAAACAGGATTTTCTGAGAGTGCCCCTCATTGGAAACACTTACTTAGAACAGGGTCACAATAGGCTAGGGCTTTCCCCCCATCACGTGAATTTGGTCCTTCAGCGGACGTGCCTCGGGGACAACGATGTTTCCTGATGGGGTTTGTAGTTTCAGATGATTTGATACCGGTCACAAGCATCTAGGATCAAAGGCACAACAACATAAGAAAATGAACAAAAGTTTAGATTAAAAAGAAGGGGGGGAGGAAGAGACTGACAGAGAGAGATTGCTTGCATGTCCTCCATTAAAACCAGCTCAACTGGTCAAAATAAAATGGCATTATGTACTTCTACCTCAGAAAAAAATATGTAAAACAGTCTGATAAGGTCAACTTTCGTAGTGGACGTAATACTAATATCAGGGACAAATGAACAAGCCAAGACAGAGGCGCTGCCTTATTTTTTGCCAGGAGAGGAAAACATGTCATTTGGCGAAAGGTTAACACACCGAGTAGGGAGCCGGGGCAGTTCAAGTAAAAATCCAATGCCAGATTTCTGGAATCTAATTTTCTCTACTCTTGCTCCCGCGGTGTGCACTACCTGCCAAGGTTTTTACAACCATAAAGACGGCGGCAGGTAGCTTTAGTGGGTAAGAGCAGCAAAGCTTAGTGGGTACGAGTTCTAATCCTGAGCGACTAGGGAAAAATCTGGTCGATGGTGCCTTAAGCAAGGCACTTAACCCTAATTGCTCATGTACGTCGCTCCGATAAAGAGGCGTTCTGCTAAAATGACTAAAATGTAAATGTATTAATCTTACATGAAAAACATTATGTAGGCACAAACCTGCTCCGATAACTTAGAAAAAGGACAGCCCCCATCTCTCTGAGTGATATTAGTACTATGTGATTCCCCCATGTCAAATACCAGACATTCCAAGGATCCTTGCAAAAATGCAATTCCATTCTGCTAGTTAGCCAATCATCAAAAAACATCCTACAATGTCTTATGACATAGGTGAAAAAAAACGACTTTCCGTTTGCTTCAGGACAGTTCCTGTTTTTGGGTTTTTTCTCGTTTGTGATATGGGTATATTTTTGGTTGTAACATAGCCCTTTTCATGTTGTTTTGGTTCTGGAAAGAAGGTGACGAATGGCTCAGCAACAACATGGCAAATGTTTATTTTACCTTAGCCGGAAGATGCATTTGTTGCAGACCTGTAATGCTGCCGCTCGGTTAGTAATCAAATGGCAGCAAGATTGAAGGAGAGGATGATGATGAGACACACAGTGGGTCTAGATATATAATGGCCGCACTCTTAGCCAGAGGCAGGGGCTGATAGAATGGCAAAGTCTTTAGTCTTGGTTGTGACTCCCTCCCTCTCAGATCGATGCACACTTACAGTAGAAGTGTGATGCATCGCTGTATTTTAGTGATTACAGTTAGAACATAAATTAGCCTATTCTCAGAACCCCTACAGCCTCCTGAGAGAGGGAGGAAATGCAGTCTTAACTGAGAAAGGCTTGAAGGTCCAGCGCAAAATCCATTTTTTTATGGCCCGCCCGTCCCTGTGATTGCTTACTCAGTCCTACTTTGCTATTTTGTGACAGTGCTGTAATGATCCTTGGTATAAATTAGGATGGGTAACGGTTCAGTGGCTGTTTGAAAGAAGAAGAAAAAAAAACCATGGGGCCACGCTTATTTTACATGTGATAATCTTCGGGCAACTAGAAAGTTAATTAAAAACTATAATTGGCTGTGGGATTCCTGCTAATAGTCCACCAAGGCGTTCCTTTCAATCTTTATTGGGAACCCTAATGAAAACATTATCATACCTAATGTGGTGTATAGATACTGATGTCTGGCACAAAACTACAGGAAATATAATTTGAGGGAGTATGGGGATCATGTTGGTTGTTGTTATTTATTGATCTGAGTGAACTGAGGGATTTTGACAACATTGAACAAGGAAAACAAGACCATGATTTCAATGATGAGCTAAATTTTCCATCTCATCGACCAAAGTTAATATATTGATAGAAGATTCCTTCAATGGTAAATGACACCAACAGAAGAGATGTAGAGCACAAGTACAACACCTTCACCAAACAAAATAAACAAACAATTCGCATAAAGACAGTCAATGTTGATAAGCCCACTATAAAGCAGTATATTGTCATACTCGAACGAGAAGTTAGGGAGGAAGAGGACTTGTTCTCCTGTTGAAGGTTCTTCCCTGGCCCGACAGGCCCTTCCGGAGGTAAGTAAGACTTGTCTCCGTGGACATGAGACAGTCCTCTTGAAGAGATACACGACAGATAAAGAAGAAACTCCTTTTCCTCCTTAGCCCTCAACCCTGGGATAAATTGAATGTTAGACTTGAGTAACCAACTACCACTCAAGTTAACGACAATGAGCAAGTTGCTGGTTCTCGCTCATCATTAGAGAGGAGAGTATGAGTGACGTCAACCCCACAAGATGGCGTTTAAAAGTTAGTGGAATTTTTTACCCCCTATACTGCCATATACATAAAACTATAGAAATGGCAAGGATACCTGCAACTAAGTCGTTCTACATTTAACATATGGCTATTTATTATCGAATAAAGTCACATAGGCTTACACCGTATGTGAAACATGCATAATACGTTTGTTGATAAGTACCTTACAAACATGACAAACTCCCTGCCTCAAGTTTGACTTATTTCCATCCCCGTCCCTCCATAGTGAAAAACGCCTTCTCGTTGGAAAATTCAGCGCTAGTTGTAAAATTCAAATAGTACTCCAAAGTTATCAATACGTTTCCAAATTATTCCGTTTATGTCCGTTATATCACGCTGTTCGCGCGGGAAAAGTTAGCTGAGTCAATTATTAACTCCTAATGTCCTCGACGTTTCTGGCCTGGTTCGCTTTGAAGAAAGTTTAGATAGAGAAAAGTGCAGACACACTGAAACATTTCATCACATATCCGGATTCGAAAACCACTTGCGCACGCTCGGCCAGATGCAGAAATTACGCAGTATAGAAAGTTATTGTGGCAGTGTGTCTTAAAGGGGACCATGGGAGAAGTAAACTTTGGAGGTGTAAAACTATTGCCACTTGACCCTGTATCCTAAACAAAATGTCCACAACGTAGCTCGTTTTTGGACACAGGTCCATGAATGGCTAAAGGATTGCAATATTTACCTGGAGCTAACCTGCCGATAGCACTACTGGGTGATCTGAAAAGTAATAGTCAATCGATCAATAATATAATAATACTTTTAGCAAAAATGTTTATTTTCTATTTACAATCTGTAGAAACAATGATAATAGAAGGGTTCAGAAATTTTTGTGCCAAAACATCACAGTACAGTTGAAAAAATATATGCAAACTAGAAAATCCACATATGGATGGTGTTGTTAAGGAGATAGATGGAGGTGTTGAATGGAGCTGAAGGATGGGACTAATAAACAACTAACAACAACTAATAACAAACAAGATAACTAATGTAAAGCATACCTGAGTGCATAATAAGTATCATAGGTTATTATGGACCAAAAAAATAAAATATGGGAGATTGGAAGTGATGCAGACAACTTACATTGATGGAAGTTACAATCTATCTGCAATATTTGAAGCTGATCTACCCCCTCAAGAAAAAAGGGTCCTCAAAGTATAGCTGCTGCTTATTTCCTCTGAAGGTTATTATCTGCTTGTCACCCATCATTATCTTGATATGCATCGATGCACCTTTGTCCAATATTGTAGCAGATCATCTGCCCAAGTCATCACATGACTCAAATAGCTTTTATCTAACTATTAGGCATTATCACTACTGATGAAAAAAAAAACTATTTAAAAGTACTTTTAAAACTTGCATGCCAGGCCCAGCCAATCATGGCCACCTAATCATCCCCAGCTTTCAATTTGCTCATTCATCCCCCCTCCTCTTCCCTGAAACTATTCCCCAGGTCGTTCCTGTAAATGAGAATGTGTTCTCAGTCAACTTACCTGGTAAAATAAGGGTAAAAAAAAAAAAAATGCTCAGGGATTTCACCATGAGGCCAATGGTGACGTTAAAAACAGTTACTGAGTTTCATGGCTGTGATAGGAGAAAACTGAGGATGGATCAACAGCATTGTACTTACTCCACAATACTAACCTAAATGACTGAGTGAAAAGAAGGAAGCTTGTACATAATACAAATATTCAAAAACATGCATCCTGGTACTGCAAAAAATTTAGCAAATAAATACACTTTTTGTCCTGAATACAAAGCGTTATGTTTGGGACAAATCCAACACAACACGTCACTGAGTATAACTATTTATATTTTCTAGCATGGTGGTAGCTGCATCATGTTATGGGTATGCTTGTCATCAGCAAGGACTAGGGAGTTTTTTAGGATAAAAAGAAACGGAATAGAGCTAAGCACAGGCAAAATCCTAGAGGAAAGCCTGGTACAGTACAGACTAGTTTAATTCAGTAGAGTAGAGTACAGTACAGTTTAGTAATATAATGTGGGTCCCCTGTAGCTCAGTTGGTAGAGCATGGCGCTTTCAACGCCAGGGTTGTGGGTTCGTTTCCCACGGGGGGCCAGTATGAAAATATATGCACTCACTAACTGTAAGAGCGTCTGCTAAATGACTAAAATGTAAAAGAATATATATATATTGTACTGTACTATACTCTACTTTTCATAACTGTACTGTACTATAGTGTACTGTAATGAACTGTACTCTGCTGTGCTCTACTGTACTGTCCTTAAAAGACAATACGCTATTTTCTAAACCATCTATTAAAGATTTTACATTAGACATGCATTATTTAGTTAAACATTCGTTTTGAACTTTGTTTGCTTTAAAAGAAGATAGCACCCCATGCAGTGGCCCCTGTGCAGGATCCGTATAGGACCTATTGTTAGTGCAGTATCTTGCTGATTGCTATTATATACCATGAACCCTTTGGTAACAGAAGTGAAATATAACATGAGAGTGGGGTGACTGATGTGAAATATGCCTCCTCATTGACTGGGTGAACTCCATTTTCTGCTCCTAATGCAGAAATCACTCCGGCTCTCTGGCATAATGATTTACGATGAATCTGTGTCAATGCTGAACTCACAAACCCCACATAATCCATCTTGCAGATACCTACACACTTGCAGTCGGGACTGGAGGAATGCAGCATCCCCGTTTCTAAGTGTGAATCTATTACTGGCTCATCTGTAATCACGGTGGGCCTCTGTGCCCCACAGATGGTAATTACCTGGATACAGATACTCCCTGACTCCCTGCTAAAGGTAAATATTGGCAAACCATGGTTGCTGTGCTTCCAAGCTATTGCCTGTGTCTGTTTGGGGTGTTTCAATGGATGGTAATTGGGAAGGATATGGCTAAAATTGCATTAAAGTACTAGGCCCCTGACTTTGATGGAATTATATTGTACAAGTCAAAGATTGAATGCTGAGCACTGCAAATAACTCAACTACTGTATCTCAGATGATATCTTCTTGCGCAAGTCAAGCTTCCTCTTTGAGACAGTGATTTTTCATGCGTTCAGACTACATTGCAAAATCTATTACTCCCCTGCATTTTTTAATAGCGACACACATGACAAACACTATCTTGTGTGTGATCATGTGCGGTATCAGCGCCTAATAAGGCGAGGTGGAATCCTCTGTGTACACACTACATCACAGCAGGTTGTCACATTGTGTCAGTGTCGTGTCAGCATTGTGCATCTGTTGCAGTCACATCTCTGAAGACGCAGGAAATGTCTCTATTGACTTCATCTGTTGTTTGGCAGCCTGCCTGATTGCTGGAGTAGAAAGGACCCAGACAAAAGCCAGTCAGTAATCCCTATTCACTGTCTGAGTCCACTGTCCAAAACGCAGTACTTCACAGTGCAAAAAATGCAGCAAAAACTATCTGTCACCACCACCAACTACTCTAGTGATAAAAGGCCATTCGCTGTTCTATGTTGTAAACATTGCAACATACAAACTGTGCAGCCCAGGCCCACTGTTTAGAGAAAGTTATAGAGTCCTGAATAGAACGATATATACATTGTGTATTTGCCACACAAATTGGAGGCCCACTCTCTCCCAGAGTCAAGGCACGCGCTTTGCAGCGTGTTCCTAACTGACATCAATTACTATACAAGCCAAATGAGAAAAGATATCCACTTAATTACAGTAGCTATGTGGGTGCTCCTAGGTAAGAACAAAAAACTGTTCAAAGCTAGGGGAAATAGGTCAGTGGTATTCAGATCTGGGCCTCATGCTGTTTAAAAAAAAAATCTTCCTGGTAGTTCATGATTGGTTGATTCATGGATTAATGTCATGATTGGCGAGAAAGTCCACTCATTCCCAGCTCTGAATCAGTCCCTGATTAGAGGGAAAGAAAGGAAACCCTGTAGTGCTGTGGAGAACTTCAAGGCCAGAGTTGAATAGCCCTAAACTAGGACCTGCAGATGTTCTTATAGTTAACTAAGAGGTACACCATGGCCCTATGCATCGCTCTCACCAGCGGCCTGTGGTGGACGCATTTGGTTTTTGTATGGAATTAAAGTTCACCCCAAACGGCGGAAAGAAAAGCAGTGGAACTGGAAACCAGTAATTATGCTAATGAGCTTATTCTTCTGCGCTGTGTTGGAATAGAAATGTGAAACTTACCGACGGAGCGGGTCCTCGTCTGACTTTAATGGACCGAGCGAAATGAGAAGGTGTCACTTTGAACCACAACACCACGGCACAGCCACAATGCACACCCGTAACTGATCAAACCTTCAAAGAAACTCACAAGGAAGTCGATGGCTAGAATGAGTGGAACTTAATAAGTCGAGCTTTGAAGCTAACAGAGGAAAAAACGCCAGCCGTCCACAGACCAAGCTAAACCGTGGCATTGGGTGACCCTTGACGCCCTGCGGATTAACGGCATTATGGTCATTTCTGAGGCGTTTGAAATACTCTCTGATCAACACTCTGCACACTTTATTGGTCTCACTGTCAGATACTGAGACAGACTTTGTTTTCACAGAGCAAGCCTAGTCTGGAGCTGTCTGCTTGAAACGAATATGACATGAATAGATGTGCGACTCATTAAAAAAACACGTTTCCTGGTGATCAGCACGGTTGGTAATTACTATAACTGATTGGTGATTCAAATGCAAACAAACACAGCCCCTAAAGGGAAAAGAAGAAAAAGAAAAAGGGGAAAAAAAAAGAAGAAAAGAAGAAGAAGAAGAAGAAGAAGAAGTGAGCAGCGAGAATTTTCTCCTCCGTTGCCTGTAACTTTGGAGTAAATTTGGAATGATGAAGAATGCAGTAATCAGTGAAATGTTACACTGGGTCAGACTATCAGATTTAGATTGTACCCCTTTCTCCAAAAAAAAACAAAAGAATGGCCCTTGGTCGAGAAAAAGAGAAGTTGAAGGAAAACAAATATTTAAAAAAACAATCGAGCTGGCAGGTTTTCATGAGAAATAAGGCCAGACGACTCATATCCACGCAAAACAGCAGGAAAACGTGACAGTTAGGCTAAACAATATGGGACAGCCCGATGAGGGGACCAAAAGACAAATTTGGGGCCCCATGTGGTTTTTACCTGTTGACCCTTTACCCCCAAACCACTGATACATGGTCAAATCATCCCAAACCCTCGCAGTCCTGCTTTTAATTTTTGTGTTTTAAAGAGAGCAGAGGATGAGTGAAAAAGGGGTTAATCTGAGTCAGTTTTGTTTTTCTAAAGTGGAACTGGACCCCCCGGCCTGACTGAGGAGGGGGGCATTTAACACTACAGCCCCCCCAAAACCCATGTACGCACAACATACACACAACACACACACATGTAATCACACACATAACAAGCACACACCAACACAACAGACACTAAACCCAAAACCCCAAACCCCCTACCCCCAGCAGCTGTTGCTCAATTCAGTTCTCCATTTTCACGCTGCAGCAGAGTTAAGTAGTGAGACCAAAACATGTAAAGAACCCGTAGAGGGGAATTTGTTGATAAGCTAAATACAGTCATTCTGGTTACGGGAAAGTTTGACAGTGAGGGTTGGTTGTAGGATCAACACACAGCGGTTTTTAACATGTTTTGGGGGCCCCTTGATTAAAGTTAATTTCCCTTTGTGTTAAATTTTTTGATAAGCTACAGTTTGCGGTTGTGGACAGTGTGGCAGGTGTCATTTGGCAGCGGTGGACGGGTCATCCCGGGCAGGAAAGAACCTGAAAAAAAAAAACTTTACCGAAAAAAAAAAAAAAAAAACAAGTTCACAGCAGTATAAACCCCAAAACAAAGAAAAAATCCCCAACAACACCAGAGGAACCCCAGGGGGTTTAAAAGGGGAAAAAAAATAGTGAGGGGAAAACCAGGTGTGTAAAATACAGAAAACAAATGAAAACGAAAGTAGATCGGTGGCAGCTAGAAAGCGGTGACGACGACCCCGATAGCCGCCCCCACAAGGGGGAGGCACCAACTTCGGGGAGGTTTTTTACAGTGTGCCAAAACTGTGGGTCATGATGAAAGGTACATGTAGTCTATGTTCAGTAGACTTGTTACGAGCAAACCAAAAAATATTAAAACTTTCTTGCTTTGATAATATAAAAAATACGATTTTTTAAAATTTAAAGGGGCAATCTGCAGTTCAAAAAATAACAAAGCGGCCTCCCCCAGTTTTTGGAAGGTGAGGGATGGGGTGCGGAGATGTAACCCTTTTAAATTAATTTTACAGAGTTTTGGATGCAAGGATTGACGTCCATGTATCAACTTAGGTTTAACCTGTTTTTAGGGTATAATTTACAATTATATTATTAAACAATGGAGAATAAAATTTATTTTGGGTTTGATGGGGTTTGGAAATTTAAATAAGTCATTGGGATTCATAAATTATTTTCAAGAAAAAGGGTTTATAAAAAGTCAAAAAAAGGAGTAGCAACCCAGATTTCCCCTTTAAAGTTTTGGGGCAGTTTTTTTATAGCATTTCCGTCCTTGCTCGAGATTGACTTTGTTTTCAAAGCGAAAACCACCACATATTTGGGCTTTTTGTTCACAGAGACGTTCATTAGCATAAAACCAAGCCCAAAAAATACAGTGGAGACACTGGCAAAAAAACACAGGTTTATTTTGTGAAGGGGTGAGCCACATAGCCTGGTGCCAGCTTGAAGCCGCTCACACGGTGCCAAACCAACCCCCCATTCGTTAGTGTCCCCCCTGGGTGTAGCGGGGCAAAAATAGAGGCTTTCATCACCACACACGCATGGTGCACGCACGCCCAACAAACAATCTGTGAAGCCCCATAATTTTCCAAAAATTTTTTTGTTTAATGAATGGCCCTCCCTAAGCCTCAGTTTAGCCCTTGACAACATTACCTTTCAAAATTTTGGGGACATTTGAAATGTCCGTTTTTGGAAAAACAATTTTTTTTCCATTGAAAAAAAAAAACATCAAAAAAAGGGGAAATTTTAATTTTTTGGGATTTACCCTTTTTAATGAATACTCAATCCCTCAACCCCTTTTTTTTTGCATAGAAGGTTTTTTTTAAATCAAATCACACCTGGATCGCCTTTTCATTTGACGTTTGAGATTGGTTTTTGCGGGTATTTTTAATGAAGTGCCAGTTGAGGACCTGTGAGGCTTCTGTTTCTCAACTAGCCCACTTAATGTTTGCCTCTTGTCAGTTGTCAAGGGGGCCCTCCCAATACTTTTGTTTTTGGGTTTAGAGCCAGTTTGCCGTTCTGTAAAGGGGAGTAGTACACACGTTTTTTCGAATTTTCAGTTTCTTGGAATTTCGCTGAATAGCCTTCTTTTTCCCAGAAAAAAAATAGACGACGACTTTCAAAAGAAAGTTTTTTGTTTCTGGCCTTTTGGCCTGTAATCGAACCCAAAATTTGCGATGCCCCAGTACAAAAAGTTAAAAAGGGCCTGTTTTTTTGCTTTTTTAAATCAGACAAACCCGTTTTCAGCGTCTAACATAATTGAAAAAGGGTTTTCTAAGAAAAATTAGTTTTTAAAAATGATAACTTGGATTAGCAAACACAAACGTGCCGTTGGAACACAGGCTGAGGGTTTGTGAAAAGGGGCCCTTGTCCCCCCTATGTGATTTTCTTTAAAAGAAGCATTTACAACATTAACAAGTTACCTGTATTTCTGATCATTTGAGTTTTTTTAATGGACATTTTTAAGGACCCCAAATTTTTGAACATAGTGTATATTATAATTAAAAAAAGGGAAAAATTAAAGTGAAGGAATATCAATTTTAACAAATGTGGTTTTTTTTTACCCATGTGGAGATGGACTTTGGTCACCGGCAAAAAAGCCAAACCACATGTCTAGGTTTTGGCTGGGTGGCAGAATTAAAAATTAAAACCCAAGAATTTTAGGAAAAGCAGTCAAATTTTATCCGTGATGAGGGCTGGTCTCTGCGCGCTCTGACAAAATTAAAAACAAACCAAGAAAGGGGTGAGACGCAATGACATCAATGTTGAAAAGATGTAAATCCCGAGGCTTGGTACGAAAAAGCTAGCACAAAGGGACAGTGCAAAAAGATTAGTAGTGATAAGTGGGAGCATGAGGTTGAATTTAGTTATTTTTGTTTAGAATGTTTGAGTGTTCTGACGAGACATTCTAAATGTCCCGATGGCGTTTACCTTTTTTTTAGAATGGGGCAAGCACTTCCACATGCTAGTGAGAGTTTAGACTAGAGTCCCAAAATCCCAAAAAAACCTTAAGTACCCAGGGTTTACCAAACCCCCCAAACCAGTTTCCTTTCAATCTTTCTGCAATGAATGCACGCCAAAAATTAACCTTGCTGATTTTTCAATGAAAAAATCCATTGATTTTGAACGTGCGAGTTATGAAAAACAGGTAGAATGGGTATTGTTGTATAGAAAGGGGGTAGCCTTTTGAGAAGGGCTTTTGGTCTCAGAAGGGATCCAGCCGAGGATGTGCCGAGAGTACCTTTCAGAAAAAGAGGAGTGCAGTAAAGTAAATAAAGCATGGAGCGCTGTGGGTCCCCTTTTCAAGACCCCCCTGCCCCAAACAGACTGAAAAACTCAGAGAGGGAAATAAGCCCACGGGCATCTTTATACATTAAAAAGCAGTCGGGCCCAATGTTTGATATAGTATTGGAGTGTGTAGTTTTGTGGTTGTGTGAGGTGTGTTTTTCAGTGTCTGTGTGTGGTGGGTGTGTGTGCTTGGTGTGTCCGTGCCCCCTCACGAAAAATACAACCCTGAGTGGCCTTTCCATTCAGAATGTGATGAGTATTTTCTTTTCTACAGTCAAACTGCTTTCAAAAGTCAAACTAAGCCCAAAGGGCTCCAGATTAAGTGAAGGTTTTTGAGTGTGCAAGGAAACAGGAGGGAGGGAGAAAGAGGGGATTTTACAAAACTCAGATCAAAAACAATTAGTAAATCAAAAATTTCCAAATATCAGCATTTCTAAAAAGGGGTTTGAAAGGTAAATGATAAACACCCAAACAGCTTCCAAATCAATACATAGATATTTAACCCCTAATTTTAAAAAGTACTTGCAAAATAACTTTTAGGGTTTAACAAATACGTGTACGGTTTCGGCAGGGTGCCCCTTCTTTCCTTGTTCGGGCAGGGTTCGGCGCGTTTTCTCCGGAAATTTTGCTGCACGTTGCATGTTTTATGTGTTGCTTTTGTGGTTGGTTTTGACACCTGTTTTCGTTTTGGTTTAAATTTGCGCCATAAATTTTCGTTTTGTTGTCCAGGTTTTGTGTGATGCTTTATTTTTGTCGTGCGTTATGGAGTGTTACTTTATGCTCGGTTGGCTATTTTCCACAGTGTTTGGGGCGTTTACCCTGGTAGGCGCCCCTTTGTTTTTTCGCCTACGGCGGAGGTTCGCCTTGGGCCAGTTTGTCATTTTTCCCTTGGAAATTACTAAAGTTTTTGGGGCTGTACTGGTTTCCTGCGCTTGATTTCCCCCACTAACCCCCCACAGCCATTTACAAAATCACCAACCTTTAAGAATGGAATCAGGGAGCCGCAGCGCCCAGGCGCGTGGAGGGCAGGGTCCGAGAAAAAAAGTGACAATCCTGCAGGGGGGGGGGGTCCGCACGCAGGAGGTGATCACAAACCCTCCCAGGCGGGGGACTCCTCCACCCCCATCCCCTCCCAGCACCCTCGGCAAGTCGCCCCTTCCCGCTCCGGAAGCCCGAGGAGTTTTGACTCGCCCGAGGCCCCGATGGGACGCGGCCGGGTGTCAGGGATCCTTCTCCCGGTGGAGT
>JAGTTL010000715.1:0-29243 GCA_036851935.1 Coregonus suidteri | reverse complement strand
CTTCATGTATGAGGCGCCTCACCCCGCTCCCCCAAACTCTCGCGTTCTCTCTCCACACTACTCCTCCACGACCTCCTCAATACGCTAGCTCTATAACTTTTCCTCATCTGCTCTTTTCCCGCTCACCCTGGCGTAGGAGGGGCTCCCCTTGGGCGTGACAAACAGGTGCCCTCTGAGCTGCACAGACTGCACCGCTTACCCGGGTAAAATCCCTCTTAATGCCGAGGGCCCCAGTTTCTGCCCTTGTCGGGGTGCGGCATCAGCGGGTCCCCTACGTGCTCACCCCCTGAAAAAAACAGGCTGCCCAGCTACTTGGGGTAACCCCTGTCTGCACCGATAGAAAAAACGCGGGAGGATGGGGTAGCCATCAGGGCCGCTCTCTCTTCCTTTACGCCCCAAAACTCCCTCTTCCCTGTCCAATCCTAGGGCGCCCTTAATGTCTCTCCCTCCGGGCAAGATGGTCCATACCCGGGGAAACCCACTAACGTTTCTTCTGACCCAGGGGTTAAACAGTCACCGTTGCACCCCAAATTTGTGCCTGCACGGGGCTCAATTGAAGCTACTGGGGGCGGGTGCTGTCAGTTCCCCGAAGAGCCCTCTCACCTCCTCCAGCCTTGAGGTGTAGAACGACACATATAAACTTCCCCGGGTGTGTTTGTTGCAGCATGCACACGTCTGCTGGGGGCGTAAGGCCCAAAAAAGAACGTCCTTTCCAAAAATTTTAACTCTTTCCATAAATTTTTTTTCCAGTCCATTAAAAACGCAGCGTTTCTTCAGTCCGGCGGCTGCCGACTGTGGTGACGTGACGACATCGCTCCCCCTTCAGTCTCCTGCAATTGATTTTGGATCTACCCAAAGGCCGGAAGCGATCCGAAATGCTTTCGGGGGGAAAGGGCCGTTCCCCGCACGTCAAATTCTTGCTTTACACAAAACCCGTAGCTCTGTAAACTGTCCCCAAATCAAAAAAATATTTAAAGAAAATCGTGTCTAGATTGGGAGTTATCAACTTTGGGAAAATCCCCAACTTTTGACTGTTCAAAGTAAAAATTGGGTAGGACGGAAGTCACGTGGTCATCTGCCCCCAAATGGAATACAAAAAGGTTTAAAAATTAAAATCCAGATTAACACTAATCGGAATAAAAATATATGAAAAACCGGGGGGGAAAATAAATTTAGAGAAAATAATTTTGACAAAACATTTGATCTTAAATAAATTCTCGGGTAGCTTTTGTTTGCCAAAAGGGGAAACTGAAGAAATTTGGGCCACGGGTTGGTCAAGGGGTTTCCCCCGGGCCGTCGAAATTTTTCCAACAGTCCTTTGGGGTCCAAAAAACCCATTGAATTTTGAACCCCCTTGACTTAATACTCATCAACGCAAAAAAATATGAAAAAAAAACACCCTGCCCATTTTTTTAAATGTTTATGGGACCCTTTGTACGAAAACCACGGTGAGGGGGCCCTTAAATAAATTGCCCCCCAAAAAATTACTAGAGGCCAAACTTAAAAGAGTCCATGGGCACGGGGGACGGGCAGTAAAAATTTTAGGCCTACAGTGCGGCCTAGGAGCTTTTCCGGGTGTTTCCCCTTTGGCTGCCTAAATTTTGCCACATAAAAACGTACAAACATGGCACTTTAGAGGGTTTTTTTTAAACAATTAGCCTTACTGATTCCCTAAAAACAAACTTCCTACAGGGAAATAAAATGCCATTACCCCCTAATAAAAGGCCCCTAATGTAATTTAATTAGTTGGTGCCCTTGTAAATAAATGGTAAAAACCCATCGGGGTTTTAAATTTTTCCCCTGGGAACCTAGGTTTTCAGGGGGGGAGGAGAAGGAAATTTCCACACCACACCCAAACTGGAAAAAGTTTTCCCATTCCAGCGGGAAAGGCAAAAAACGGGATACTTTTTTCTAAGTAAAGTTTTGTTGCGTTTTTGTGGGCGGGAAAAAACCCCCGGAAAAGTAAAAAAAGGGTTTATTACCGGGGACCCCAGGCTTTTAAAATAACGCTTTTCCCGAAAAGTATAAAAACCATTTTATTTTCCGTTAAATTTTTAGGTTATTTTTCTGTTCTTTTTCCCGCCGGGTTTCCCCAAACCCTAGTTTAAAACACATCTAAAAACTGCTGGCTTTAAACATTCAGGAAGTTTAAAAATAGTAGTGCAACCTTTTTCCCAACTTCTCTCTCTAATCCCTCCGCACGTCGCAGTGAGTATGTTGATGTAAACGAACTCAAAAATCTAAAAAAATTGATTATTTTTAAAATTATCTTGACAAAATAAAATGAAACATTAAATCACGCAGAAAAACCCAAAGTCTTTTATTTGGGCTATGTGCCTTGTAAAAAAATTTTTTTTCACTTTTTAAACTCACTCGGTTTTGACACAAAAAAAAAACACCAAAAGCAAAAACCTTTACAAAACTTTATAATCCCTTGGACATTTTTTGAAAACCCTAGCTTTTTTTTAATGAAATGTTTTTTTAAAAATTTGGGAAAATTTTAAAAACTTGTTTGTTCCCAAAAACTGTATTAATACATTTGAAACGGACAAAACAGTTTTGTCTTTACGCACAGTTTTAGCTTTTTTTTTTCTTTACTGAAAAAAGGTGCCCCCCGGACCCGGGGGTAAAAGAGGTAAACGGGTCCCCAGTTTGCAGACCTTTTTTCAACGTAATCTACTCAGTTGCTCGGGCCGGGTTCGGGTTTGGGAAAAGTACCATCCTATGTCCTAGAGGAAAAGGGCGGTAGGGTATAGGGGGAAAACCCCCCCCCCTAAGAACAATGTCTAATTCCCTTAACAAAAAAGCAAAATTTGGGGGGGGGGGGGGGGGGGGGTTTGGGGGAGGGAGGTCAGGGTTTGGGCTAAAAAACAAAAGGGAAAAAAAAAGCTACGTTTTAATTTTTTTAGTTATTTAATAAAATGTTGTTTTTTAAAAAGGGGTTTTTTTTTAAAAGTCGCGGGTAAGTGCCCCGTTTGGGGGCAAAAATTTTTCCCTGATTGAGGGGGGGTCAAATACTTTTTTTTCCCTATTAAAAGCAAACTTTTTATAACTTTTTTGGGAATGCTTTTTTTCTGGTTTTTTTTTTGTTATTTTGTCCCCACTGTTCAAAAAAACCTCCCTTTAAAAAAATTATGGGGACTGATCATGCCCTTTGTCTGGCAAACGTAAAAAAAACCAGCGGGGGGATAAAATTTTTTTTCCCCCTTCACTGTATCCCTTTGGGTATTAGCTTGTCCCTTAATTTTTGATCAGTCGGGTAGCATTTTAAAACTAATACCAATACATTTGTTTTGAAAAAAAATTTGTCAAATGTGAAAGTTTACTAGTTAAAAAGAAAATAAATAAAATGAAAATTGTTAAAAATAATTTTAAATTTTGAAAACTTTTAAATAATTAAATTGTTGTTTTTTAAAAAAAAAAATTCTTTTTCATAAAAAATTGGGGTTCGTTTAAAATTTTTTTCCAAAAAAAAAATTAGGTGATAATAAAAAAACAAATCTAAACTAAAAAATGCAAAAAATTATTTGTAGGCAAGGGGCCCAGTAAATTTTGGGAAAAAAAAAGTTATTGTTTATTTACGTAAGGATCTTTTATGTTAAAACCCAAAAAATGTATGCACTCACCTAACTTTAAGTCGGTCTGGATAAGAGGTTGCAAAAGGGATTTAAAATGTAAGGGTTATCACGAAATGACATCACAACGTCATTTGGGAATTTTTAGCAAAAAAAATTGCCTTTCCCTCTAACAACCCCCCTTTAAAATTATTTTGGCAAAAAACTGCAGGGGATTTGCTTTTTCAACTTAAAATTTCTTTAGACTTTCCAACATAATAATAACCCAGGGGCACACCAGGAAAAAAACCAAAAAAACTTTTTTGTTTTACAGGAAATTCTCCCCATAAACCAAAAATTTGGATTTCCGGAAATGGGGGTTTTAAAAGAAAAAACCCCCCTTGGTCATCGCATTACATTTCTCAAAATGTTTTGAGGGAGGTGGATGGGAAAATTTCTGGGGGGGGAAAAAATTCATCTGCTTTTACTAGCTGCCCTTTTTAGTTTCTACATTTTTTAAAAAAAAATCAAGAGATATTCTAAAAAGGGCCCGGGCCCCACGAGGGCCCAGTCCAAAAATTAAAATTCAGAGATAAAACTCCGGGGTTCTCCCCTTTTTCCCCTTCCCACCCCCCCCCTTTGTACTTATGTTTTGAAACATTTTGAAAAAATGGTCCCCAAAAAAAAATGCGGGGGGGCTTAAAAACCAATAGGAAATTTTGTGGTAAAACGGGGGCCCCATCACAGGTGGGGGTTCACAGCTCTTTTACTCTAAAGCTTTCATTCAATGACTCCCCTCAGATGGCCTTTCTTTTGCCAGAGTTCTAAGGGACTTTTTTACAAAACAACGGGGAAATTTCAACAGTCCTGCCCTAAATTTTAGTCCTGGGCATATATTTTTTTTATTTTACTATTTTTTTATAACGCAAAACTTTTTAGCATTTGTGGCACAAACCATTGAATCAGGGTTTAACGTATACACACAGGGAAAGTCTAAAACCCCCCCTTTTTACATTTTTGCTATTTAAATTAATAGAGATTAAATATGGGTTTTTTACCCCCCCCCTGCCGACCTACAAAAACACCCACTTTTTTCAGTTTTAAAAAATTTGTAAAACAATTTCCTTCAAAAGATACCCAGTATTTTTGTTTACATTATTTTCACAAAAAAACTTCTACAGAAAACTTTAAAATCGGGGTTTTTGGTGGCTTGTAAAAACAAACTAGAGCTAATTAGAGGTTTTACCGTATGAAAATTAAAAACTTAAAACCTTTAATACGGTCAATCAAATATGGAAAAACCCCTAATACAAAAAAGAAAAAACCTTCAACGGTCTGATCTAATTGGAAAAAAGGAATACAACCAGAAGAAAAATTCATACGTCATTCTAATATGGCCCACCCTTTAAACCCAAGAATAATGTTTTTTTTCCCCCACTAAAGGGTTTTTATTACAGAAAAAATACTCCCCCGTTTCATACTGTCCGGGTGGCGGGTTCTCAGATGCCCTGGGGTGAAAAAACCAGATTTTGGGTCCTGGGCTTGAAGGGTTTACACGGGTCTGGGGCTGTGAACCATTTTGGATATTCCCCAAAATTCTCGGGTAAGACTTTTACTTTCCCAAATTATCTGGCAAAGCTTTTTTTTAACATTACTGCAGTCACCCATCCCAAATTGCGAAAAACCCCCCTAAAAAATGTAGACATCTGGGCATTGGGGTTGGTAACAAAACTGACATTTCAGAGGGGCCTTTTTTGTACCACCCAAAAGGGTGCACCTTTTGTAATGACATTTTTTGAATGCCACCCTGTCAGGGGATTGATTATCTTGGAAAAGGAAAAAATGCTCACAAACCCGAGATGGAAAAAAAATTTGTGCCCCAAAATTTGAGAAAAATACGTTTTTTTGAATATGGAAAATGTTGGGATTTTTTTTTTCAGCTCATAAAACCCTGGGCCCAAACCCTTTTAAACATTCAAGTTTATATTTTTTTTTTTCCAGTATATTTTATTAGACAATTCACTAAACCGTATTCTTTTCATTTAAATTTCACATGTTTGTTAAAAAAAGGGTTAGACAAAACAGTAAACTTTTGGAACCAACAAGGGGAAAACCCACAATAAAACAATTAAAAATTTAATGGGAAAAAAGATTTAGCAAAGGAAATTTAATACACGATGAGAAAATGATAGCTTGGCTATATACATGGTGTGCCAATCCCTAGTCAATGGTAGTTTGGGGCTATATACGGGGGTCCAATCCTAGTCAATGATAGCTTGGCTATATACCTGGGTGCCAATCCCTATCAATGGTAGTTTGGCTATATACATGGGGTGCCAATACCTAGTAAAGGGTACTTGGCTATAAAATGGGGGTCCCAATACCTATCAATGGTAGTTTGGGGATATACAGGGGGGGTCCCAAATCCCTAGCCCAATGGTAGTTTGGTATATACAGGGGGCCCAATCCCTAGTAAAATGATAGCTGGGCCCTTATACTTGGGGGAAAAAAGTATTTATCCCCTGCTGATTTTGTACTTTCCCACGGGACAATAATTTCATCTATAATGCCAATGACCCAAAAACAGGGCCCAAGGCAACAAAGGGTGGCTCAAGAAGAACCCATTAAGGTCCTGGGTGGGCCTAACGCCCCATTTCCCCAGCCCTTTAAATTTGCCATAAAAAAATTGTGGAGGGAGCTGAAGGCCCCATAATTACAAATAAATTCTTTAAAAAATCCTACAATGTGTTTTTCGGGGATTTTTTTTCCTAAATTTGTTTCATATTTTGGCTTTGTACCTATGAAAAAATGACAGGCCTCTCTTTTTTTTAAAAGGGGGAAGAATTTGCAAAATTGGGTTGGCTGACAAAAATAATTCCCCCCCCCCCCCCCACTGTATACAGGGGCCTTTAAAAAGTTTTTAAAGCCCCCTTACATTTTCCCCTTTTTATACGTACACCTATTTTTAAATTTTTGTTTAAATAGTTTTCCCCTCATAAATCAAACCAAAATTTCCCCTATAATGTAAAAGCAAAAAAAGGGGTTTTTTTAAAATTTTTTCCAAATTTTAAATTAATACAAAACTAAAATATCAAACTTATTATGTAATTTACTCAGCCCCTTTTTACTCAGTACTTTTTTGATGCCCCTTTTGGCGGGCGTTTTATTCTTGGGTATAACGATACAAGATTTTAAAAACCTTGATTTGGGGAGTTTTCAATTTTTCTCTGCGGGAAAATCCCCCAAAGGCTTTGTCAGGTTAAAGGGGGAAAGCTCGCGGCACAGCTTTTTCTGTTCCCCTTGAGATTTTTCAATGGGTTAAAGGGCTGGGTTCTGGCGGGGCCCCGGTAAACCTTCGCCGCCCCTGAAGTCCAGCGCTCTGGACGGGTTTTTCCTAAAGGACCCTCTCGTATTTGCTCCGTTTTTTATTCCCTGGGATCCTGACTGTTCCCGTCCCTGTCTGAAAAACACCCGCACGCATGATACCCCCACGCCCAGCTTAAACCGTGGGCCCTGGTGCCAGGTTATCCCCGGGCCGTAAACGCTTGCCCATTCAGGCCAAGATTTAAATCTAGGTAACCCAGACCAGAAATCTTTTTTTTTTGGGCCCAAGCCCTTTAGGTGCCCCTTGAAAACCCCAAAGGGGGCCCTAACTCTGGAGCCTCTTCAAAGTGATCACCCGGGTTCTTGGTACCCCCCCGAAAAAGGGCCCTTCCCCCTCGATTCCCTCATTTTGGGCCGGGCGGCCCGCTCTAAAAGTTTTTGGGGGTTTCCAAAACTTTTTTTTTAAAGAATGATGGAGGCCACTGTGTTATTGGGGACTTTCAATGCTCAAAAAGGGTTTGGAAACCCTTACCCAGATCTGTCCCTTTCTACAAAATCCTGTTTTGGAATTTAGGGAAAATTTCCCTTTTTCGACCTCAGGGCCCTTGGGTTTTTTGGGGGGACATGAAATTAAAAACTGGGGGGTTTTAATTTGACGGTGTGTCCCTTTCCCAAAACCATGCCCAAATCAATTTAATTTATCTCAGGTGGACTCCAATAAATTTTGTAGAAACATTAAACCGAAGACCAATGGAAACAGGATGCCCCCTGAGCAAAACTTTGAGATTCATAGCAAAGGGCCCTGGAATACTTAGAAAAAAGGGTATTTTTTTTAAATTTTCTAATACATTGAAAACATTTCAAAAACCTTTTATCGTTTTGCCCTTTAGGGGGTATTGCGTGTAGATTGATGGGGGATTTTTTAAATAATATTCCCAAAAAGCTGAAATTGTTTTTTTTTTTTTTTTAAGTCAAGGGGTTTGAATCCTTTCAGAATCCCATGCATAAAACAACTATTTCACTTTAAACACTTTTTTTTATTAGGCCAAAAAGAAGGGGTTTTGCCCACAAAAATTCTGTAAAAAACAGGATTTTTTCATTACATTTTTGGGGAAATTTTAGCAGATCCCTTTTACCCAAATGGGAAAAAACTTTTGGGGCCATTTTAAAGAGAAAAAAGAAAGGAATTCTCTCCTGTGGGGTTTCTTGAGGGACCTTGCGATTAGCTGTTGTTTTTAGATCAGTGGAAAGCCTTTTTCTCGTTTTATGTTTCCCTTTGGGTGTTTTTTAAATGGCCTTTTGGGAGTAAAAAATCTTTCCACAGTCAGGCTAGTAAGGCTTCTCCCCTTTATGTATACTTTCCCATGATTTTTTAATTTGGGCCAATTTTGAGAAAAAATTTGACCCACATTCAGACCAGGTTTAAAGGTTCTCTCCTGTTGTTCCTTTGGTGCGTTTTTAAAAAGCTTTCCTGTCGGAGAAATTTTCCCCGTCAAAGCAGGAGAAGGGGCTTCTCTCCTGTTTTGTTCTCGGGATGCTTTTTGAAAAATTAAATTTTAAATAAAGGGCATTTTACACAGTCAGAGCGGGGATTTACCCCTTCTCTCCTGTAGTATGTTCTGGGGGCTTTAAAATTGCCCAAATCGAAAGAAACTTTTCCCCACAGTCAGAGCAGGAGTGGCTTGGGGTTTCCTCTCCGTATGTATACGTTCATGTTTTTTAAGGTGCCCAGATGAGAAAAACTCGCCCCACAGTCAGAGCAGGAGTAAGGTTTCTCTCCTTAAATGAAATACTTTCAATTTTTTAAGGTGCCCGGGTGGGGGAAAACTGACCCACATTTCAGACAGGAGTGGGGGCTTCCCTGGGGGTTTTACCCTTTTGGTTGCGTTTTAAGCTTTCTGTCGAGAGAAATTCTTCCCACAGTCAGAGCAGGAGTAAGGCTTCTCTCCTGTGGGGTTTTCCCTCTGTTTTAATTTTTAACTTAAACGATGTTTTGAAGCATTTTTCACAGTCAGAGAAGGAGAAAGGTTTCCTCTCCTGTATGTATCCGTTCATTTTTCCTTTAAAGGCCCAGTCGAGAAAAACTTTCCCACAGTCAGAGCAGGATAAGGTTTTCTTTTCTGAAAGGTATACTTTTCATGTGCTTTTTAAATGGCCCAGTCAAAGAGAAATTCTTCCCCAGTCAGAGAAGGAGAAAAGGTTTCTTCCTGTATGTATACGTTCATGCTTTTAAAAAAGTGAAACCCAGTTGAGAGAAACATTTCCCCACAGCCCAGACCCGGAGTAAGGCTTCTCCCTTTGGGTTTTAAGTTAAGATTTTAAGGTGCCCGGGTTTGAGAAAAAATCGACCCACATCAGAGGGGGGTTTAAGGCTTCTTACTGGGGTTTTCCTTTTGGGTTTTGCGTTAAAAAGCTTTCCTTTTAGGAGAAATTCTTCCCACAGTCAGAGCGAAGAAAGGCTTCTTTTCCTGGGGTTTGTTCTTGTTTAAACTTTTAGCCCTTTTGAGTTGTAAAGCATTTTACCCAATCAAGCGGGATTTAAGGTTTCCCTCTCCTGTGTGTGTTCTCTGATGAAATTTAGCTCAGTTGATGTTGTAAAGCATTTTACAAAATCAGGGGCAGGAGAAAGGCTTCTCTCCTGAATGTAAAAAGGTTCTTTTTGTTTTAAGGTGCCCAGTCGAAAAACCCTTTTTCCCCCCAAGTCAGAGCAGGAGTAAGGCTTCTCTCCTGTTGTTACGTTCATGTTTTTTTTAAAGGTCCCCGGGTTGAGGGGAAACCGCCCCACAGTCAGAGCAAAAAATAAGGTTTTCTTCCGGGGGGGTGTTCCCCGATAAAACGGGTCAACCCCTTTGATTTTGTGAAATTTTCCCAAAATTCAGTACGGGAAATTCAGTTTCTCTCCTGTGTGTTTTTGTGGGTGTATTTTTTAATTTGATAAAATTGAGAAACTCGCCTCACAATTTTGGGCAGGGGTTGGAAAACCTTTATTCTGTGACCCTTCCGCTGTTGCTCTCGGATGTAGAGAATGTCTCAACATGGCCCCCCTGTGTGAAAAACATCAGAAAAAACCAGTCATTTTTGGTTTTAAAAATTGTCAATCAAATGTTTTTAAATGAACCCTTTTTTTACAATTTGTAAAAAAGTGTTTTATAAAAACCCACCCAAAAAACCCCCAAAGGGACCCAGAAAGGGAAGATGTAGAAGCCATATAAATCCCCCACTAAATTTCCCAAAGGGGTTTAAGTGTCATCCTCCACCACTATCACAAGGGTTAGTAATTTACACAAAATCAAAAAATAAATTTTAAAAACATTGGCATTTGTCTACTTGATTCTTTAGTCAAATCTCTGATCACTCCACGATGCCCAGGGGAAAAAAACCCACATCGGGGCAAAAAGGGTGTAAAAATATGAAAAGGTCTAGCATTAATAATATTACCTTCTAAATTAAAAATTTTTCATGAAACATTTCTACTGAAATTTTCATGCCCCTTGAGAATTTGGGGAAATGAATAACCCAACTTATTTAGATAAAAACCTGCTCTTACCATGAAAAAAAGTTTTCCCCAATCTTCTCCTCCTTTCTTCATCTTTAATTTTGACATTTCAGCTCCAGTGTTTGACTGCAGTTTCCGTTTTCCCAATGATCCCAAATCTGTGGACCCTGCGTGAAAACCTGGGAACCATTTGTCACAATCAGGACCCAGTGACTGAAAGGTTTGTCCTTCAAAGGGAAAAGGCGGCTGGGTTTGCCCCCTCACTTTGATTTACCCCCCCCTCAGTTTTAATTCTAGTCATCCTGTAGAAAACAATGAGAAACAGCACAAAAAGTTATTGTCTTGACAGTTTTCGGCATTTTCTTTTTTCCCTCTAAAAATATACCTCTTTTTAAATCTTTAATTATTTGTTTTGTTTGGACGAAATTTAGGTGGGGGTACTCTTTTTGGGGTTGCCGGGTTATTTTTAAATTTAGGGGCGGGAAAGCTCCACAAAAACTGTTGAGCTAACATTCTAAAAGGGAACGGGAGCTAAAGCACTAATATTGGGGTGCGGAAATTTAAACCCTATAGCAGTTTTTCCAAAAATTTCAGATCCCAGTCCAGCCCAAAAGTTTAGAACCCCTTTCTCATTCCAGGATTTTTCTTTTTTTTTAAATATTTTTCATTGTTATTAAAAAGATTCTCCAAAGCTGTAATAAAGGCAAAGGTTTGGCTATTTGAAGAATCAAAAATCAAAAATATTTTTGATTTTTTTAACCTTTTAGGGTTAACTACTGATTCCTTTTGTTTTTTCATAGTTTAGATGTTTTCCCACATTTTCTAAAATGTAAAAATTTAAAAAATTTAAAAAAAAACCCTTTTAAAGTTTTTTGTGCCCCAAATTTTTGACTTGTACGGTAAATGCAAAAATGAAAAAACCCCTTTTGGGTCCCAGGCCCTGTTTTTTTTAGGGGGGAACTAGTACTTTTTTCCCTAAATAACCTGGTCTCACTTTAAAAATTTAAATAAAAAACCAATTGATTTTCCTTTTCACCACCATAAGAAAATTTATCGATAAAAAAAAAACAACTGAAGTGACTGAATTTTAGTACACGTGTTCCTCTGTAGCTAATTGGTAGGCATGGCGTTTGGTAACGCCGGGTAGGGGGTTTCGATCCCTGGGAAAACCCAAATACGTAAAAAGTATGCACACATAAATGTAAGTCGTTTTAAATAAAGGGTCTGCTAAATGGTATTAATTTTAAAATTAAAGAAAATTAAAATCTTACTTTTCAGCTTAAAAACCGATGCCCCCGGAATTGTCTTCTTGTTCCCCACTAAAGTCCTTTGACGCTACCGAGGGGCGGCGCCATTTTTACCAGCTCGTTCATTTTACCCAAAACCAAAAATGAAAAACAAACTCTGAAATCAAAAAAAAATTGATTTTTATGAAATCCCTTGGGGAAAAATTATGTACATCCATTCAGAAAAACCCCAAAGTACACCCCCGGGTGATTTAAAAAATTTATTACCATTTTTTACTCGGGTTGAATAAAAATAACACAAAAACCCCTTTCCCCAAAAGGGGCCCAATACTTAAAAGGGGGATTTTTACCTAGCTTTGGTAGGGCATGTTTTTCGATATTAAACTTTTTAAACGTGCTATACAAAATGATTTAGTTTTTTTATAAAGTATTATTAAATTTTGGGAATATTGAGAGCTGCAAAAGGGGTTTTTAGAATGACTCCCATTCCTGTATTTTTTTCTGTCACGGGGGGGTGCCAAAAGGTATGGGGGGCCCCAAGGGTAGTGGGGGGCCACTGGTGCAAACCTTAAAAGGAGTACTGATGGAATAGCCTGATTTAGGGTGAAAAACGATCCCATTAGGGGGGATCCTTTTATTTTTTTGGAACGAGGAGTGACACCCCAAAAAAAGGGTTGGGAAAACTTTTGGATGAATTAGCTTGAAAAACCCTTTATAAAAACCTAAGACGTTTTCTATGTAGTCATTCGGGATGCCCAATAGGTACCCCGGTCCCGGCTTGCTGTGAATCTGGAAACTTAATAAAAAATATTTTAAACCCAACCCTTCTCCATCAAAACTTTTAAAACTTTTCTTCATACTAAATTTATTTTGATCCCAAAGAAAAAACTCTTAAAAACTACCTATATAAAAAAAAGAAACTGACAAAAGGGTTACTTTTTGACATTCCCGTTCTGGAGCTTTTTTTATACTGAAGAATGGCCCCGTGCCTTCCGAATTTTCCTTTTTCCCCACTACCACAGTCCCGAAAGACAGAACAATGAGACAGATATTTCACTGGATTTTAAATTGTGAAAAATCCGGTTGGTTTTTCCACTCACTCCCAAATTTTGGGTAGTGAGGGGAACCCCAAGGGCCCGGCGGGGGAAGATGGAACGAGATGGTTTTTGGGCCGAAAATTCTGAAAATGCCTAATCGTTTAAAACATCTGATTTTAAATAAGTTCTGCCCCCAAAACTAAAATTGTTATGCACAGAGTGGACTAAGTTTTTTTTGGCCCTTCCCCTCTTCTTGAAAATTATATTTTTTTAAACACTTATTTAAAGGGAACGAAAAGGGCCGAGCACACAAACGCTTCCAGAGGAGGCGTTCCCTAACAGTTTTTGAATGTATTTTTAGAAAACGCCAATAGGATCCGTTAGCTCGGGTTGGCTTCCCCAAATTATAAACCCCATTTTTCCCCTTTGGAACGACCACTGTGGTTATCGGGGTTTAAAGTTATAAGAAACCCTTTGGGTGCAAACCGCCCCGGGGCGTTCAGGGATCCTTGGGTGCCCCTCCCCCAATTATTTTGAAAAGGGGTTTGGGGTTAATTTTGAGGGATCCTCCGGTACCTCTCGGGTTTTTTTATCTAGGGTTGGGAAACCCAAATTTGCCAGAATCGGGACCCTTCCCTTTTGTGGCAAAAAAAATTAATTTCCACTTTTTGTAAGAAAAAATTTTTAATAAACCCAACGGGAGTAATTACATTTTAGTTTCCCCTCTGTAATTGCATGCCCCCAAAAAAAAACTTAATGTAAAAACGTGCAGATTTCAAAGGGAATTTGGTTCAGTTGGGGCCGTTTTGGTTTAGGGTTTGCGCAACATTGTGCCTAGACCAAGGCGTGGCCTTTGCTGTGGTGAGGGGGAGAAAAGCACGCCGAAATCTCACAGAAATACAATACTTCAATTTCTATGATATCTCTCCCTCTCTGTGCGTTAAGACATAAGCCAAAAAACCTTTTCTCCCCCAGCATTGCACTTTCTTTTATCCCCTAATAAAATAATAGCTGGGGAATTGTGCTGGAGGGTTTGGGGCACTCGTAGTCTTTTTTCCAAAAGGGAAATTTAAAAAATTTCCCCAAACCCTAAAAACCGGAAAAGCCTAAAAATTTCGCCCCAGAGGAGCCATAGCAAATTTAAAAAATGTTGTGTAGAAAAATCACAAGGCATCCCTAACTTGGGGCAATCTGTCATTTTTAACAGTGTGCTAAAAAACGGGCCCTTTTTCCGCAAAATTTCAAAATACAACGCGGGAAAAACAAAGGTTGTAAAGCAAATGGTTTCCTGCTGAAAAAAAATACAATGTCTGTATGTTCCCCAATTTAAAAATTTCCCAAATGGCCTTTTGGGGTTGAACGGGTTTGTTTTAAAAAGTAAAGAAGAGAGAGAAAAGTTTTTGGCCGGGATTGAGCTGCCCCTCTTTGGGGTGAGTCAGGGGAAAACGGAAAGCTTTTTCAGGCTAATTTTTCCTCCTAAATATTGTCAATGTTTTTCTCGGCAAAATTAGGGGCCTGGGGTATTGAGGAATTAAAGGGAAAAGGCTTTTTATTGATCGGTTCCCAGTGTAAAAAGTCCTTGTTTTTTGGCCCATTTGTGAGGGTTAAAAAAAAAATTTGGCGAAATTTCCTCCATCTCTAAAATGTTTGTAGAATTGATAAAATCCTTTTAAATAAAAAAAAACTTTTTTCCCCAGACTCTGGGCTACAAAAAATGTACTCCATGTGTGAACTTCTGCAAGCGGCTCCACACCACTGCTCTATGCCCGACGCAAAACCCGGGATAATGCTCCCAATGCTTTGTTATAAAGGTTTTTTTGTTTTTTTTCTGTTCGGGTCCCATAAACCCACCGGCCCACCCCCCTTCGGACTCATTTAAACCTGAAGTTAATAAAGGCTTTTGTTGGGGGAGGGTTGCCCCACTCCTTTCAATGGCTGTGTGTTTTTCCCTGGATATTGGGGGGAACTGGAAAAGGGCTGTGGTACACGTGGGATCCGGGACCTTTCCCAAAATGCTCAAAGGGGGGACTTGTCTGGTGATTTGGCAGCCCAAGGGAAGTTGGGGGATTTTTAGCATTTTCAATTGTGTACAGATATTGGGGACGGGGGGCCTGTGTTTTTCAGGGCTGAAACACAAAGGTGATGGAGGGGGGATAAAATGGCAGGACAACGGGCCTCAGGATTTTGTAAATGGCATTTTGTGATTAAAACCCCCTTTCGAAAAAATGAAATTGGGGTTTGTCTATAGTTTAAATTCCTTTCCCATTCCATCCCCCAAAAACCACCATGGGGCACTTTTTTAAAAAACCTTGACATCAGCAACCGCACGCCCACAAAACCCCCATACACGGGGGGTCAGCATTTTGTGAGGCGGGATGGGCATACTGCAAAAATTCTCTAAAAAAACCATTGGGGGAGCAAATGGTAGAAAAATTTCCCCCTTCTTTTTGGCAACAGCTCTGGGGGAAACATTCTGCAGTCAGCAGGGCCAAGCATGTTTCCCTCAAAATTTGAGCCCATTTTGGGCTTTGTTTTTTGGGAAGAAACTGCCCCTTTTAGAGTGGAAATTTTTGGATTTTTTAGGGACCCCCATTAGTTTGTGCCAAAGCCCCTACTCAGCTACTTTTGCCCCAGCACAAGGGGGCCACTGTGAATGATAAATCATGCTTTTTAAAAATCAGCTTTTTGATTTTTCCCCACCTGTAAGGTGGAGGATTACTTGGAAAAGGAAAAATTTCCTCCCACCTAGGGTTAACGGGTGTGAGGCCATTCAAGCCTACATAAAAAATTTTCTTTGACACTGAATTAATAAAACATTTCCCTCCCCAATTATTAGCCCCTCAAAAAAATTGGGGGAAAATGTTCTTGGTTCGTGAGGGACGACCTCCTCAAAATTAAAAATTTTTGGGGGGAAAATACGCCAGAACATTGTTCGGGAAAACCAAAAAGGATACCCATTTTTAAAGGGTCTGGGGCTTGGAAAAAGAAAAAAGCTTGTGGGGAAAATTGGGTCGGCCCAATGCGGGAAAACCAAATTTAAATGATTTTTTGATTTTTAATAAGCAAAACATTTAAATATAAAACTTGTCTGTGTAAGCGGGTATAAAAACTAACGGGACTGCCCCGGAAAGGGGGCTCCCGACCCCCGTGTACAAATTTTGTTTTTACTTTTGTTGGAACCTCCCCAACTTGCTGATAAAAAAAAAATTATTCTTTTAAATTTTTGATTTTAAAGCCCATTTTCGGGGGCGTTTTTCCACGACAAAACCCCACCCCCCCTTTCCCACTATTTAACCCTATATAGTCCAAACGCCGGGGACCATACCCCTCAACACCCCCCCTACAGTTGTTCTGCAGGAAATCCTCGCAATCGCAAGTACTTCTCTGCCGCTGCCAAAACCCCGCCTCTAAATTTAAAACCCTTGCTATAAAACTAAAAAACCCACCTTCCTGAAGCACATATTCTTTCCCCTCACTCTCTCTTGGGCTCTTCCTACCCCACCCGGAAACCTCTCAAAATCCCTCACCCTTACCCATCTTCCTCTCCCTCTCTTTACTGGCTTCTGCTTTAAAAACTTTCTGTTCTAAATGAACCCCCCGGGAACCTCAAACTGCCTTTCTCTCCCTGCCCCCTCAGATCTCCCGGCCCCTTTAAAAAAAAAACCCCCCCCCCCCCCAAAAAATAACACACAGGGAAATTTCCACGATACCACACATTTTATTTTTATTTCCCCCTCCTGCACACTTTTCACATCTAGGGGATCTCACGCTACACACTGCTGCAACGGCCCCTAAAAATTCACCCCCAAAACACGGGAGTTTTACGGAAAAAAATTGGGTTCACGGGGTAATGACACTTCCTACCCTTTACCTTTCTGGCAGAGGGGCCCATGTATCAAAATCCAAAAATGGCAGATAAAAGTATTCCCCTTTTTTTTCCCCACGTCTTTCACCGGATCTAAGTCTCCCCAAACGGAGGGCGTCACAGACACCCGGAATCTTCCATTTCAAAGCTCCCTCCCCAAAAACTTAAAACTAAACCCTTTTTTCATCCCTTTTAATTTCCAACCCGTTTCCCCGGGGAGCAATTTAAGTCCAATTCCGGTTCTACCCCGGAATCCGCAGCGCCCGCTCCCCTGGGCAGAGGAAAAAACAATAAATCATCAAAGAGTCCATCAGTTTCCTTCACCAACTCAAAGTCCCCCCAAAACCCCTTTTCCCCTAATTGACAACATATGGATCCATTTTCTCTAAAAATCTCCCGCCCACTGGGGGCCCGAATCATCCTTCTCCTCAGAACAAGGCCCGAAAATCGGGGTTCCCCAAGCAGGTAATTATCCCACTTCCCCCGGTTTCCCCTCTCTGAGCTACTGGAGGAAGTTTTCACTCTTTTTTACACTAGGGGGATAACCTCCCCCCAAAACAAATGCTTCCCTCTAAAAATCAGCTCCTTCTTTAGCGGGATCACTGCACCCGCCCCCAAAGTTTTCTCCCACTCTCCTCGCGTTTATTTCCTCCTGTGCTTTTTCTAAAATTTTTTTGTGTGATCTTCCCCCATATTTACTCAAAAAATATTCCACTTTTTTCCCTTTTTTCCCTTTTCCACCATCTTCTCCTTCATCAGATCTTTCCCGAAGTTTGTGCATCCCCCCCGCAACCCCATTCCATTTTTTTTTTCCCCCATCTTACCCCGTGTTCACTCATCCACACCCCCCCTAAAATCATGTAAACTTTCACACCCCTTGTGTACCAAAAGTTAAAAAATCATATTTCCCCCTTAAAACCCAGCAGTCAATCAGGGAAATGGTTCCAATATTTTTTCCCCCATTCATTTTTCCCCTAAAGGGATTTTAAAAAAACACTTAAAATAAAGGGGTTTTTTCGTGTAGGGTTACCCCGGCGTGGGGGTTTTTTATAAACCCTGTCAATCTCTCTAAAGGGCTGGGACTTATCAATATTTTCGCCCCTTTTTTACCCCTTCAAAAAATTTCCTTTTAATTTGCTGCTATGTGGCATCATAAAGAAACAAATTCCATTTATGATCTGGACCCAAAATTTTCTGAATCTTCCCGGATTAATATCTAAGTTTTTTAATTATTAATTAATTTTTTTTATTTTGGAAATTTTAAAATTTAATTTTGTAATTTTAAAAAAAGGCTACATTTTTTTTAAAGGTCAAATTTTGTGAATGTCTTGGCAATTTTTAAAATTTACACAATACCTGTTGTTCAAAGTTTTCGCTAGAGATGACGTGCAGGGGATTGCAGTGATTTTTAGCTATTATTGTTTTTCATGAGTCTACTTGATGATTAAAAAAAAGTTGTATTTAAACCCGAAGGGGAAAAAAAAGCCAAATATATTGCTAAAACTCCACCAGGGGAAGCCTACACAAAAGCCCTTATTTTAAATGTTTTTTAAAAAGAATAAAAAGAAAAAGATTGGAACCATTTCCCCGTTTGACCGCTACGTTTTTGACACCATTTTTTTCAAAAATTTAAAAATAATAAAAAAGCTGTATTTTAACTTTAATCAGTACTTTTTTTGAACCTTTGGCAGTGATTACCCGCCCCCAATCTATTGGGTATGACCCCTACAAACATGGGGATACCTTTTATTTGAGGAGTTTCTCGCAGATCCTCGAAGCTTTCAGGGAAGATGGGTTTGTGTCGCCCCCCCACTTTTTTTAGGTCTCTCTGTACTTTGCTCCGTTCACCCCCCCGGGTCCTGACCCAGTCTTCCCCGTCCCTGCCCCTGAAAAAAACCCCACAGTATTTATGCGGGCCCCCCCCAGCTTAACCCTTGGGATGGTGCCAGGATTCCTTTCCCGACGTACGCCCGGCATTAAAGGGCCAAAAAGTTCAAACTTGGGTTTTATACACCCGAGAATTTTTGTTTTTCATGGTCCCGAAGTCCTTTTGGGGGTCTTTTCAAATCCCAGCGGGGGAGTCATTGCCCTTTTTATGAGGAAATGGCTTCCGTCGAGAAATTTCCCTAAAGGCCGATTGGGTTTGAGTCGGCAGAGAAAGGTTGTTTTTCTGGAAGGTTTCCCATCACCCGGGGGAACTCAGGCCCGGTTTTTTGGTTAAACCCCCTGAAAAAAGGTCCTTTCTCCCGCTATACTTTTGTTTTGCCCGGGGAGGGCCCCCTTGGGAAAAATATTTGGGGGTTCTAAAACCCCTTTTTCCCTTTAAGAATGATGGAGGGCCCTTTTAAAACATATCCCTTTGGCTAAATGTTTTTACACCCCCTGCAAGCCTAACATTTACGTTTCAAAAACCTTTTTGGGGAACGGGAGCACATATTCAATGATACTATTTTCTCACGTTTGGCTTTATTTTTTGATCTTTGATTTCTTTTTTTGGGTTTTTAAAATACGGGTTTAAACTATATTAACGTTAAAACTTTTGTACCCTATTGTTACTTTGGGATCTACTAGCAAAAAAACCCGGGGTTTTTGGGGGTCATTACCACATTTTGGGCGGTCCCTACTGTAAAGGTTTGGGCTCAGGCTTCACTAACTAGGTTTAAGGGTTTTTGGGGAAAAATTTTTTGCACTTTCAAACAAAAAATACGGGGATATTTCAATATCTCTTGCAAAATAGGCCTTTTGTTTTGAATTTTGAAAAATTTTAAAGGGCCCCCGGAAGGCAGGAGACACCCTTTTTTTTGTTTTTGCTCGCTTTGGTTTAATTTCCCCTTTTAAGGATCAGTCGCCACCAGGCTTTCACTCTTCGTCAGGGGGGGGGTGGGAAAAGGAAGGGGTTGGGTGTCTCGGTTTGGGAGACGTTGGGAAGGGGGTTTAGTGGGTTTTACGGGTTTGGAAATATTTTTTGTTTTTTTTAAAAGATTTTTTACTATTTTCCTACTACCCAAAAAATTCCCGCGTCCTTTTTTTACTAAACAAATTTTTGATATTTCCCTTTTTGCTAAGCATTCCCTTTTTTCATCTTTTTGGGTTTAAAAGGGCCTTTAAATGCCAAACTTAAATGTATTTGTGGAAGGGCGTGGAGTTTGTAAAAAAATCCAAGCTTAAACAGGTTATTACTAGGCTTAAAAAAACTTCATTTTATCTTTGGGTTCATACAAGAAATCACTTGTTTTAAGGAGGTACTTAAAGTATGCCCGGGGATGACAAGGGAGGTAATAGCATCCTGTTCCCCTCTCATTCTCATGGTTTTTATGGTTTTTAAATTTACTAATCTGTTCCGTTTTAAAATGGTACTATTATAAATGATAAAGCTTGGGGATACATTTTTTTAAAGGGAAAATCTTTTGAATGAGCATATTAATTTGGTTAAAGTTTTTGTTTCCCAATGGTGATCCATCCCAAATTCTTTGAGAAATTTAAAATTTTTTTATAGCCTCCATTCCTAGTAAAGTCCTAATGGCAGGGGGCTTTTAATTTCCCCTTTATCCTCATTCTAGAGCCCCTTGGGTTTTTACACTTTCCCAAATCCAGAGTAGAAAAAAATTACAGCATTTCATTCAGGACTAAATCTATGTGAACCCCTTTGGGGGACTCAGAACCCGAGTAAAAGGGGGGATTATGGACTCGTCAACATTTAATTTTATTTTCTGTAGACCCCTTTTTTTTTCTTGCTTCCCAAAGTAAACAGGAAGGGATATGTACTATTGGGTTTTTAATGAAACCCTTCCCTTGTTTTGGGTTATTCATAGGGATCAAAAAAAAATAAAAAAGGGCCTCTAGATGGCGTTTGCCTCCCAGATTGGGTTTCAGGACCCCTACTTTTACATTACGGTTGGGGTCATAAAAGATGTTTATTTGAATTGAACACTGACAAAAGTCAGCGAAATACCAAAATTAGAGGCTTTTAAATAATTTTGCGGGCAAAAAAATACGTTTTACCTGTTTAAAACTAATAAATCCGAAAAGGGGAGTGGAGAGCAAAATAAAAGAATTGGAGAGGAAAACTTTTTTGGGGTAACCCCACCAAGTAAACAAGGAAAGATTTTTGGGCTTAAAACTCAGTATGAAAAAACTTCCCACCCAAAGGGTGCAAACAGCTTAAATAGGGTGGGAAAAAGTCCTATGACCAAAGGGATCATGGTTTAGGACACTCGCAGGAGGGAAAAACATTTTGGGAAAAAAAATTTCTGATTTAAAGGGTTGAAAAATTTGAAAGTGATTTGTTAAATTTTTTTTTTGCAAAAAACCAGTTTTTTTCTTTTCCCCTTTTTGGGGGTATTGTGTGAGATTGTGAAAGGGGAAAAAAAATATTTAATTATTTAAGTAAGGCTGTAAAGTAACAAAAAATCAAAAAAACCCGGGGTCTGAATACCCTTTCCCCAATGCCCCTGTATATAGACAGGTGTGTGCCTTTCCAAATAAAGTCCAAAAACTTTTAAATTTGATTGAACCTGCTTTCCCGGGGAAAAAAAATTTCCCAATCTTCTCCCCCTCTTCTTCATCTTTTTAAAAGGGCATTCAGCTCCGGTTTTTCTTTCAGTCTTCCAGCTCACTGATGCCCTTTGGATATTTCGATTTCAAAAATGGGCTCCACTGGCACCAAACAGGACCCCGTGACCGTAGGTTTTGGGCTCATGTGGAAGGGGGAAAAGGCAGGCTGGGGGGTTTTTTCCCCCATGTTGATGTTTCCCCGGGCCCCAAAACTTAAACTGAATTGTAGTAGTAAAATTTGAGAGCACAGACAAAAAAAGGTAGTTTTGACAGTTTTTGGGCCCCTTTTTTTTTTTCTCTAAAAATATTTTTCCCTTTTTTTTTGGGTTTAATTATCTAATTCAGTGCTTTCTTGGCTGAAATAGGTGGGCCAAAACTCATTTTGGGGCCGGTACTGTTTATATTTTAAAGGGAAGGAGTCCCCAATACTTTTAGCTAATAAAAAACCTATAGTAGATAAATGCATAAAAAGGGCTCAAAACCATTGTACAAGGTTCAGTTTTGTTTTGACAGCCATTTTGGGGGCAATTCCTTTAATAAAACCTTTTCCCCACTGGATTTCTTTCCAAACAAAAAAAATTGTATTTTTCCCCGTTCAACCTAGCAACATGTATTGATAAAGGGGCTGAAAAAACAGAATGGTTGAAAATTTTGTACCCATGTAGGGAAAAAGGATAAACATTTAATTTTGCTTCAAAAAAGTAAACCGGGCCCTGAAAATTTTCTCTATCTATGCACCCGCCTGTTTCCCCACTGAAGTCTGTTTTAGGGGCTGAGGGGGGCTCCCCATTTTAAACCCGCTTGGGGGTTTTACACCCCCAAAAACCAAAATTTAAAATGAAAAAAGAAATCAAAATCTCAAAAAATTGATTTTTTATTTAAAATAAAATGAGAAAAATGTAATTCACTCAGACAAACTCAAAACTCTAGCTATGGACTTGTAAATATTTTTTCACGTTCTTTTTACCACCCCGGTTTGACACAAAAATAACACATCCCCCCTTTAACAAAAGTGATAATACCCTTTCCGGGGTGTTAAACCCAGGGATGGGGATGTTCTTTTGAATTTGAAAATTAAACGTGCTATTACATACCTCTAGTAAAAAATTTGAAACGGACACAAAGGTCTCTTCTTGACGGCACAGTTGCACTTTCTTTAAAGGGAAAAAGAGGGCCCGCCCGCCCGGGAAATTTCCCGTTCCCCCACTACTAACGGTCCTGCTTCCCAGATCAGATTTTCAACTTTTTCCCTTAAAAAAAAAAAAAAAAAAGTGAAAATGTAGCAATTTAAATTCCCCTTTTTGTTTATTGCCCAAACATGACCTTTATCCACATAATTTCCCCCAGGGTGGGAAACCGGGTTTAAGGGGGAAAAATCTTTACCTTTTTTGGAAAAAAGCACAGTTTTTTTTAAAAGAGGAAAACATCTCCATGCTTTTTTCCTTTCCCGGGTTTTTTTTTCCAGTCCCACAAAAATTTGCACCCAAAACTCACTCTAGCAACGTATTCCAGGTTTTTGGTGCCACTGGAAAGGGAAAACCTTGCCATGGGGTGGTGTGGAAAGACCGCTCCTCTCCTCTGAAGCCCTAGGTTTCTGTTCCCCCTGACAAAAGTTTTAAACATGATTTTAGAAATTAGGGGGATATTTTAAATTTTAAAAAAATGGTGAACTTTTTCAATGCCCAGAAAAGGTACTATAGTGGGCAAGTTGCGTCAATTCAAATCTGGTATTTTGGAACAAAAGAGGTTTAACCCGATTATAAAAATAAAACTGTATTTTAATTAAAGCAAAACCTTCTGGGGAAAAATGATGGGTTTGTTTTATACCGGGGTCCTTTTAAAAAACCCCGCAGGGAAAAAAAGAATAACCTTGTTTCGATTGTTTTTTCAAAAACTCTTTACAGTTCTCCCCTTCCCCCCCTCCCCTGTGGCCAAACAGAGTGAGAAAATGAGCGGTGGTTTTTGACTTTCTAGCCCAAACCGTTGGCGCCCCCGGTTTTCAGGCGTTAAATCCTTATCATAAAAACCCCCGTCCCTGGGGAGAAAACCAGCTCCCCGAACCATTTTTACGTCCAAAGGGTGGGTTTACAGATCCAAAGAAACCCTATTGTCTAGATTTGGAACAAAAATTCCCTTTTCTCTTTTTAAACCCCCTTTAAAAAACTCTTTCCCCTCAAACACAGCTTGCCAGGTTTAAACCCAAACACACAGTTTTTGAAATGCCCTTCTTTCTAAGTTTGCACCCCTCAATTTAAAAGGGAAAAATAAATCCCCCAATATTTACCACGTTTTACATTTGGAAATTTTTTAAAAGACATAAAAGGACGACCTGGTTTTTTAATTTTAGTGCGCACTGCACTTTAAAAAAAGGTTTTTTAGCTAGCTAGCTAACATTTGCTTGTTCCCCCCGTTAAAAACTCGGGAGTTTCCCAAAAACCGACAAGAAGCAAAGGCCCGACCCATAAACGACGAGAAGCAGGAAAGGCTGACCCTTTAAACGACAGAGAAGCAGACAAACCTTACCCTAACCGAAAAGAAGCAGGGCGGCCTGACAAAATAAGGGGGAACCCGGAAGCAGCGGGCCCGACCGTAAGCAGACAGAGAAGCAGGCAGAGGCAGACAGAGGGAAACAGATGGCCCGGGCCGATAAGAAAACAGAGAAACAGACATCCATGTAAAGGGGATTTTTGTAAAAAGCTTTGGGCGCCGGAAAACAAGTCACAACCCGCATAAAGTTAAAAATAGAAGCACCCCTTCACTAAACAAACAAAACCCCCCCCAATCAGAAGAATTTAAAAAACAAAGTTTCAACCCAAGTTATATGTGCCTATATGTTTTCAAAATGTTTCTTTTGTCAACCCTCAATTTCCCAAATTTTTTGGCTGTCAAAGATACATGGTTTCAATACTACAATATATATGAAGGGGGGGTAAATTTTTATCGAGGATTTCACATGGCCCTTTATCCATGTCCTGCCTGGTACTCATGGCCCTTTTATTGTCCACTACTTTCAGCAAAAAATTTGAGTCTTTTTTTAATTTTTCAGATCTTCAAGCAGTGGAAAATTAGGATAATGGGTGAAACTGGAGAGAACCCTTTCAGATTCAGGGGCGCTCAACCCCGTTTGGAGGCCCTAGAGGTAAAGTGAAACTGGAGGGTGATCCGTACAGAGTTTCCCGGAAGCCGGGGAACCAAAAGGAGGCCCAAAAGAAAGGGAAAGGAAAAAGGACCGGACAGAAACAGGACGCCCGAACCAAAACCGGGGGGCCCTTTAGAGGAAAAGGGGAAACGGAGGGGGACCGAACAGAGGCAAAGGGGGGGCTAAGGGGGCCCAAAGTTAAAGGGAAACCCAAAAGGGGAAAAGGGGAAACGGAGAGACAGAAGAGGCCCGGAAAAACCGAAACCCAAAAAAGGAGGCAAGAGGGAAATGGAAAGGGGGGAGGGGGGACAGAGAGGAGGGAACCCAAAAAGGAGGGCCCTAGGGGGAAAGGGGAAACGGAGAAAGAAAAAGACAGAGCAGGAGCCGCAGGAGAAAGGGGGGGCCCCCAGCCAAGAAAAGCAAAGGGGGGTAAGCCAAAAAGGGGAGGGCGCCGGGCCCCCCAAGGAAAAAAGAAGACAGACGAAGCGGGGGGAAAGGGCCAAAGCAAAAAATTAACCAGAGGAGGCCCAAAAGGAAAGGGGGAATGGAAGACCCACAGAGGGCAGGGGGCCGAAACAAGAAGGAGGGGAAAAGGGGGAAAAGGGAAACGGGGTTCCGACAGGAGCAGGAGCTTGGGGGCCAAAAGGAGGGCCCAAAAAGGGATAAGGTTAAAGGGAAAAAAACCGAACACAGAGAAAGGGTGCTTTTGAACCCAAAAGAGGCCAGAGGAAAAGGGGGAAAGGAAGAGGGAGAGTTCAGGACGCCCAAAAAAACAAAGAAAAAAAGGGGGCCAAGGGGGGGAAAATTGGGAAAGGGGGGGGGGAACCGGGGGGAAACAAAGGGGTCGGAGGGAGAAAGAGCAGAAGAAGCGTTAAAAAAAGAAAGGGAAATCAGGAAAAGCACAAACCAAACGGACAAAAAAAAGGAAACGAGGGGGGAAAGGAAAAGAAAGAAGAACACAAAGGCAGACCGGCTGGGAAACCTTCCGAAGTAGGGACAAAAGGGAAGGGCGGGCGGGCACAAGGGAGAAAAAAAGGGGAAAGGGCACAGGTAAAAAGGGGGAAAGGGGGAAGGGAGGTTCAAACCCCGGCCCAAAACCAGGGCCCAAAGGGAAGGGGGAAAAAGAGCCGGAGGAGGAAGGGGAAAAACCGGAACAAGGAAACCGAGGGCCCGCGGGGGGACAGGGGGACCCCAAAAGGGGGCCCCAAACAACAACAAAAAAAAAATTTTGGGACGAAAACGGAAGAGAAACCCAACGAGAAAAGAAGCAAAAGAAAAACAGAAAAGAGAAGGAGGCCGAACCCAAAAGGAGCGCAAGAGAAAGGGGAAAGGAGAAGGAACCAGGACAGGAAACAGGAACCTTGGGTCTGAAACCCAAATTTTGGAGGCCATAGAGGAAAAGGGGAAATGGAGATGATCCGTACAGGGGTTCAGGAACCCGCTCTGAAACCCCAAAATAGGGGGGCCCTAGAGGGTTTAAAGGTGGAAATGGAGGATGATCCCTCAGAGTTCCCGGATGCTTGAACCAAGTTATGGAGGATATTTGGGGAAAAATGATGAAAATGGAGATGATCCCTACAGGGGGTTCAGGACTGCTCTGAAACCCAAATTATGGAGGCCATAGAGGATAAAGGTTTAAACGGAGATATCCGTACAGAGTTTAAGACTGCTCTGAAAACCCAAATTATGGAAAGGGCCCTAGAGGTAATGGTGAAAAATGGGGGAGGGTCCGTACAGAGTTTTAGGACTGGGTCTGGAAAAATTTGGGGGCCAAGGGGGTAAGGTGGTCCTCTGGGACTCAATTGGTAGAGCATGGCCCCCCCCCCTTTTACGCCAGGTAGGGGGTTTAAACCCCGGGGCCACCCCCTACGAAAAATGTATGCGCACAGCTGTAAGTCGTTTGGTAAAAGCGTCTGCTAAAAAGGCATTATTAATTTAAAATTTTTAAAAATGGTGGGAATTTGGGGATTTATCCGACGGGGTTTAGGGTGCTCTGAAACCAATTATGGAGGCCATAGAGGGGAAATGGGGTTAAACGGAGATGATGTACAGAGTTCAGGCTGCTCCGAAACCCCAAAATTTAGGACCTGGTTTGTAAATTAATTGGGGAAAAGCAGGTGCTTGTAAATGGGCCAAAAGGGTAAGTGGGTTGGGGGAACCCCCGGGGAACCCCCACGGTTAAAAAGTTATGGGGGCCATGGGGGTTGGGAAAAGTGCCTTTGGGGTTAAAAGGGTCTTTGTAAATTGGGAATAAGTTAAAATTAAATAAAGGTTTTAAAACTAAAATTTTTTCCTAAATCGGCTTCTTGAAAAGTTTTTGGAAAAAGGGACAAGAAGGGAAAATGGTTTTGAAACCCCGGGGAAAAATGGGACGGAAGGGTTTTTTTTTGGGTGACCAAAGGTTGTTAGGAAAAAAGGGGGGCCTGTGCCAATTTGGGGGGGCCGGGTTGGGGGAATGCCAAGGGGGGTTTGGGTGTCGAAAACCCGGGGCCACCATTACGGGGGGAAAAAATGGTTTTTTGGAAAATGACTGTTTGTTCTTTGGGCCCGCGTTTTAAAATTTATAATAAAATTAACCAAATAATTTTTGGGAATAAAAGCTTTGGGAAAATTGGGGAATTTTAGAAAAAGATTTTTTGCTTTTTACAGAGTTCAGGAAATGCTCTGAACCAAAATTATGGAGGCCATAGAGGATAATGGGGAAAGGAGATGATCCTTTTACAGAGGTTTAGGGCTCTTGAACCAAATTTTGGAGGCCATAGAGGGTAAGGTGAAATTTGGGGAAAATCCGTACAGAGTTTAGGAAAGCCTGAACCAAGTTTTGGGCCATAGAGGATAAGGGGGGAATTGGGGATGATCCGTCAGAGTTCGGGGCCGCTCTGAACCAAAAATTATGGGGCCTAGGGAAAATGGTGAAATTGGGGATATCCGGGTTTTGTGGGGCTAACCAATTAATTTGGGGGCCTAAAGGGTAAGGTTGAAGGAATTAAATTTAAGATTCAAGCCAAAAGGGTTTGGACCATAAATAAATTTTTTAAATAAACCGCCTAGTTCCATGTTTAAAAGTTAGGGGTAGGGGGGATAAGGGCCCCTTTTATTTTTTGGTAGAAAAAATGGGGGGGTTTTTGCCGGAACCTCCCTTTGGGAACCCAAAATACAGGGAAATGCTTTTGGGCCTTTTATAAAGGTTGTTAAAAGGAAAAAAAAAATGGGAAAAAAGGGGAAAAAGTCGAGGCCCCGGAGGCCGCCCCGGTTTTGGGGCCCAAGGGGATAAGGGGAAAAAGCTGAATGATTCCAAAAGGGGAGTTGGGGAAAACTCCTTTAGGATTTGGGCCCGTATCAATTTGGGAGGAAACCTTTTAATGCCGGGTATTTCGGAAACCCCCAAAAGAAACCCATACTTAAAAATTTGGCCCCAAAAGAATTAAATTTGTTTTGGTTAAAAATCTCTTGGATTTATTATTTATTAAAATTGAAATTTAGATTTTAACCCGACGAGTTTTAGGACTGCTCTAACCCAAATTTTTGGAGGCCATAAGGATAATGGTGGAAAATGGGATGATCCCTACAAGTTTAGGATGCTCTGAACCAAAGTTTAGGAGGCCTTTGAAGGAAATGGGTTTTTAAATGGGGGGGGTTGAACCCCCGGAACCCAAGAAAAATTCCCGGACTTAAAAAATCCTTTGGGAAAACCCAAGAAAAAAATTGGAAAGGGAAAAAAGGAAATGGTGGAACTGGAGATGATCCCTAAGAGTCAGGGGCCCGCTCTGAACCAAAATTATGGAAACCAAAGAGGAAATGGGAAACGGAGAATCCGTAAAAGAGGTTTAGGGTGCCCGAACCAAGTTATGGAGGCCTAGAGGATAATGGTGAAAGGAGTGATCCGTACAGAGTTTTTGGACTGCTCGGGAAACCCAAATTTTTGGAGGCCATAGAGGATAATGGTGAAACTGGAGATGATCCTACAGAGTTTTAGGACTGCTTAACCAAGTTATGGGGGCCATTTTGAGGAATGTGGTCCTCTGTTTCTCAAATTTGGGGGGGGGATGGCACTTGTAACCCCCAGGGTTTGTTGGGGTTTCCCCCCTGGACCAACCCCACGAAAAAACACAAAGGGGGAAAAAACCCAAACAAAAAAAAAACCAAAACCACAATTTCCCCAACCCAAAACCAAAAGGCAAGCCCAACAATCAAAAAAACCCACCACACCCCCCAACCCACCCAAACCCAAAAAAAAACCCAACAACCAAAAGGCCAAATTTTAAAAAAAAACCCACAGGTTTCCCCAAAAAAAACAAAACCAAAACCCAACCCAAAGGGGGCCCAAAAAAAGGGAAAAACAAACCAAGACAGGAACCAACCCAAAAACCCCCTTAAAAATAAAAATTTTGGGAAAGCGACAGACGGGGGGTCGCCCTTTGGATAAAAGGTCTGGGGGAATGGATTTAATTTAAAAATTTACCCTTAAAAAATGGGGAAATTGGAAAAATGATCCGTACAGAGTTCAGGGACGCTCTGAAAACCCTTTTTGGAAGGGCCCCCGAGGGAAAAATTGGGGGAAACTGAAAATGTCCGTACCCAGTTCCCGGGCTGCTTGAACCAAATTTTTGCCGAGGAAAAAGGCCCCCTGTAAGCAAAATTTGGGAGAGAAAGGCCTTTTAAGCCCGGGGAAATGGGGGTTTACCCCCCCAAACACCATACGTAAAATGTTTCGCACATGAAAAATAAGTCGCCTTTGGTTTAAAAAGGGCTGCTAAAAAGGCATATTATATTATTATAATTTGAAAAAAAGGGGATGATCCGTACAGAGTTCAGGGGGCTGCTCGAAAAAGTTTGGAGGCCATAGGGGGATAATTGGGGAAACTGGAGATGATTTTCCCTACAAGTTTAGGAAATGGGTCTGAACCAGGGATTTCTTCCCGGAGGTTTCCCCTGTAGTCCCAAAGGTAAGCATGCGCTTGTAATGCCAGGTTTGGGTTCAACCCCGGGACCACCCATAAGGGAAAAAAGTATGCGCACCTGACTAA
>JAGTTL010000714.1:0-29300 GCA_036851935.1 Coregonus suidteri | reverse complement strand
CTCAATAGCAAGGCTATGCTCACTGAGTCTGTACATAGTCAAAGCTTTCCTTAAGTTTGGGTCAGTCACAGTGGTCAGGTATTCTACCACTGTGTTCTCTCTGTTTAGAGCCAAATAGCATTCTAGTTTGCTCTGTTTTTTTTGTTAATTCTTTCCAATGTGTCAAGTAAATCTCTTTTTGTTTTCTCATGATTTGGTTGGGTCTAATTGTGTTGAAGTTGTTGTCCTGGGGCTCTGTGGGGTCTGTTTGTGTTTGTGAACAGAGTGCTAGGACCAGCTTACTTAGGGGACTCTTCTCCAAGTTCATCTCTCTGTATGTGATAGCTTTGTTATGGAAGGTTTGCGAATCGCTTCCTTTTAAGTGGTTATAGAATTTAACGGCTCTTTTCTGGATTTTGATAATTAGCGAGTATTGGCCTAATTCTGCTCTGCATGCATTATTTGGTGGTTTTCGTTGTACACGGAGGATATTTTTGCAGAATTCTGTATGCAGAGTCTCAATTTGGTGTTTGTCCCATTTTGTGAATTCTCTCGCTCTCTCTCTCTCTGTCTGTCTCTTTGTGTCTGTCTATCTGTCTGTCTGTCTGTCTGTCTGTCTGTCTGTCTGTCTGTCTGTCTGTCTGTCTCTGTCTGTCTCTTTGTGTCTGTCTTTCTGTCTGTCTCTCTCTCTCTGTCTCTCTTTGTGTCTGTCTGTCTGTCTCTCGCTCTGTCTATCTATCTCTGTATTTTACTCTAATTCTGTATTATGTGTGATACACAGAGTGAGATGAAATACAAGTGTACGCACGACAACAACTGCACTAAGTTCCTCAACAAGCCTGGGGGAAATGGTGAGGTTCCTCCACTTTTTCTGTATCAATTCTCTTCCTTTTCTTATTCTCTTTCCTTAAGAGGATAGAAGATGTTACGGAGTTCGCCAAATAGTTGCTCCCATGAGAATGGTTTGGTCTTTGTCATTTATTGTCCCTATCCGTCCTCCCCCTTTCTTTGTCATCCTGTATATACTCCTTCTCTCTCTCTGTCTCTCTCTGTCTCTCTATCCCCTACCTCTTTCTCCCTCTCTCTTTTCCCTCCCGCTCTCCCTCAGGTCTTCCGACCGGCAGGTGTGTACGTTTCAACGACACCCTCAACACCTGTGAGATCAGAGGCTGGTGCCCTGCGGAGATCGACTACATCAAGACGTGGGTAACCGTGGGTGTGTGTGTGTGTGTGTGTGTAGATGAAGGAACATGATTCTCTTTCTGACCTTCCCTCAGGCATCCTATGATGGAGGTGGAGAACTTCACCATCTTCATCAAGAACAGCATCCGTTTCCCCCTCTTCAATTTCACCAAGTAAGACTGATGATGATGATGATGATGATGTTGATGACGATGACGATGATGATGACGATGATGATGATGACGTTGATGACGTTGATGATGACGATGATGAAGACGACGATGATGATGATGTTGATGATGATGATGATTATGATCATGACGATGATGATGATGTTGATGACGATGATGATGCCGATGATGATGATGATGATGATGATGACAATGATGACGATCATGATGATGACGATCATGATGATGATGACGATAAAGGTGACATTGGTGATGAAGATGATAGTGATAATCATGTAACAACTCTAACTGGTCCCCTCTCTCTCCTGTGTTTATATGTGCGTGTGTGCGTGCGTGTCTCAGGGGTAACTTCCTCCCCACCATCACCCCTCAGTACATCAAGGCGTGTAACTTTGACCATGAGAACAACACCTACTGCCCCATCTTCAGGGTGGGGGACGTCATCCGCTATGCACACCAGAACTTCACCATGCTGGCACAGAAGGTATGGTGGTTCACTCCCAGGTATATATCAATACTAGCATATTATCAATCAATCAATTTTATTTTATATAGCCCTTCTTACATCAGCTAATATCTCGAAGTGCTGTACAGAAACCCAGCCTAAAACCCCAAACAGCTAGTAATGCAGGTGTAGAAGCACGGTGGCTAGGAAAAACTCCCTAGAAAGGCGAAAACCTAGGAAGAAGAAACTAGAGAGGAACCAGGCTATGAGGGGTGGCCAGTCCTCTTCTGGCTGTGCCGGGTGAAGATTATAACAGAACCATGCCAAGATGTTCAAAAATGTTCATAAGTGACAAGCATGGTCAAATAATAATCAGGAATAAAATCTCAGTTGGTTTTTCATAGCCGATCATTAAGAGTTGAAAAACAGCAGGTCTGGGACAGGTAGGGGTTCCATAACCGCAGGCAGAACAGTTGAAACTGGAATAGCAGCAAGGCCAGGCGGACTGGGGACAGCAAGGAGTCACCACGGCCGGTAGTCCCGACGTATGGTCCTAGGGCTCAGGTCTCTCAGTTGGCTTTTTCATAGCCGATCATTAAGAGTTGAAAAACAGCAGGTCTGGGACAGGTAGGGGTTTCGTAACCGCAGGCAGAACAGTTGAAACTGGAATAGCAGCAAGGCCAGGCGGACTGGGGACAGCAAGGTGTCATCATGCCCGGTAGTCCTGACGTATGGTCCTAGGGCTTCAGTTCTCAGAGAGAAAGGAGAGAACGAGAGGAATTAGAGAGAGCATACTTAAATTCACACAGGACACTGGATAAGACAGGAGAAGTACTCCAGGTATAACCAACTAACCCCAGCCCCCCCGACACATAAACTAGCTGCAGCATAAATACTGGAGGCTGAGACAGGAGCCGGTCCGGAGACACTGTGGCCCCATCCGAAGAAAAACCCCCGGACAGGGCCAAACAGGAAGGATATAACCCCACCCACTCTGCCAAAGCACAGCCCCCGCACCACTAGAGGGATATCCTCAACCACAAGGCCGAGTATAGCCCACAGAGGTCTCCACCACATCACAAACCAAGGGGGGGGGCGCCAACCCAGACAGGAAGAAGATCACGTCAGTAACTCAACCCACTCAAGTGACGCACCCCTCCCAGGGACGGCATGAAAGAGCACCAGCAAGCCAGTGCTCAGCCCTGCAACAGGGTTAGAGGCAGAGAACCCCAGTGGAGAGGGGAACCGGCCTGGCAGAGACAGCAAGGGCTGTTCGTTGCTCCAGAGCCTTTCCGTTCACCTTCACACTCCTGGGCCAGACTACACTCAATCATATGACCTACTGAAGAGATAAGTCTTATTAACTTGACATATTTCTATCACAGGAGGTTGGTGGCACCTTAATTGGGGAGTACGGGCTCGTGTTAATGACTGGAGTGGGATCAGTGGAATGGTATCAAATACATCAAACACATCGTTTCCAGGTGTTTGATGCCATTCCAGTTGCTCCGTTCCGTACATTATTAGCAGCCTCCTGGGATTTCTGTTCACAGTTATTTTTATATACTCACATATGATGCTCTCTTTCTCTCTTTTTACTCCCCTTGGGCTATATTCACTCCTTCCCCTTTAGGCTACATTCATACGCTGACTTTTCCCCCTTCTCATACAGTAAATAATGAGAGAGATGTTCTAAATATATGTCAACCCCTTTGTACAGGGAGGGGTGATAGGTATAAAGATTGGCTGGATGTGTGACCTGGATAAGTCAGAGGATGAGTGTAACCCCTCCTACTCCTTCACCCGGCTGGATGCCATGTCGGAGAAGAACAGCGTCTCCCCCGGGTACAACTTCAGGTAGCCATGACCTCTGACCTCTTCTAACCTCTGGCCTTTAGAGAGTGAGACCCATAGAGATACATAGAGATATCTAGATGGATATAACCCGTTTTTTGCATGGACATTGCCATTGACGGCTTACACCATTTTAAAGTAGTCAAATGGGTGAGGATTCCCATGTGTTGGGAGCCATCAGTCAATGATCAGAGAGAGCGTCTTCTTCAAATTAGGTTGCCTATGGTTAGTAAATAAAATCTCCCGAGTGGCGCAGTGGTCTAAGGCACTGCATCGCAGTGCTAGCTGTGCCACTAGAGATCCTGGTTCGAATCCAGGCTCTGTCATAGCCGGCCGCGACCGGGAGACCCATGGGGGCGGCGCACAATTGGCGGCCAGCTTCGTCCAGGGTAGGGGAGGGAATGGCCGGCAGGGATGTAGCTCAGTTGGTAGAGCATGGCGTTTGCAATGCCAGGGTTTGTGGGTTCGATTCCCACGGGGGGCCAGTATAAAAAATAATGTATGCACTCACTAACTGTTAGTCGCTCTGGATAAGAGCGTCTGCTAAATGACTAAAATGTAATAAATAGTCTTTATGCTAGATCAGTGGTTCCCAACCTTTTTTAACTGTGGCACACCTTGATGGTATAAAGAATTCGGTGGCACACCTAAAATGTCCCTATTAATTGATTTAGTGTAAATTACCTCCAACTCATCTGATCCAAACTGCCAATTGTTGTTTTTTCCGAGACAAACGTTTTATAGATTAAATAGGGTTTTATTTGAACAATTTTCATAGTTCCCCTCATTATGACAAATTACTCATTATGACAAATTTTAAAAATAAAAATGTACCCCTTTAAGAGCGTCCCGCGAATCCGTGCTAAAAATATTTTTTTTTAGATCTCCATTAGTTTGAATGGTTTGTGTTAGAGACATTGGTTTTCTGCCGGCCATTGTAATGGTTGCAACATGGGAGGACCACAAAGCCATGCTCCGTATTTTTCTATGGCAGAGAGCTGCGGTACAGGTAAGCCTAATCAGACTTGCCTGTGCTAATGGTTCTCAGTCACAGGCAAAGTAAAATTATACAAATGACTTTGCTCCTGATGCTGCCCTTCAAATGATACAAAGGTTAACAACAGCCTGAGCGCACCCAGACTTCAAATAATGATAAAGACGTAACCATGTGTGTGCCATTCAATGTATTATCTGAGCGGCACTGGTGCTCCTAATTCTAAATTCCTTGAGCATTTCACAGGTCACGTTTATAAGTGAGTGTTCCAAAAAATCATCCAGATTAGGAAAAGTAACACCATTCCTCAAGGTACACCAGTTGAAAACCACTGAGCCAGATCACCGCCATCTAGTGGCCACAATAAATGAATGACACACAAGATTTGGTTCAGGACTCCAGCACTGCAGGCTGGTGATAAAACACAATATTAGCTTTACGCTTTTTCGAAACACAAAAGAAGAAGAAAATTGACTTCTTCAGAAATGGAGATAGCCCTCAATGGCTGTCACTGATGCCATAATGGCACAAATACAAAGATGAGATCTCTATGGTGAGCCCTTGACCTTGAGTAGAGGCGTGTCCCACGGGTACAACTTCAGGTAGCCATGACCTCTGACCAAGTAACCCTTGACCTTGGCTCTTTCTAAATTGTCTAAAAACGAGTGACTCAGGGTAGGATAAACTGTCAACCAATGTGCATTGCCCATGTCCTTACTCTCTGTCCATGTTGGGCTGATAGGTATGCTAAGTACTACAAGATGGACAACGGGACAGATTACCGTACTCTGCTCAAGGGCTATGTGCCATCCGGTTTGATGTGTGTGGTCAATGGAAATGTGAGTGTTTTGATGCTGTGTGTGCGTGTGTACGAGTGTGTGCATGTGTCTGTCTGTCTCTGTCTGTGCGTGGATGTGTGTTTACTTCTGTAAAAATACTTAATTTGTTTTCTACAGGCAGGGAAGTTTAACATGATCCCTACTCTGATCAACATGGTAGCTGCCTTTACGTCAGTTGGAGTGGTGAGCCCTGCTTTTCAGTCGCTACCTTCTGACAATTGTATCCACACAGTATCCACACCCTCTAGGCTAGTTGACAAAGTTATTCTCTTCTCTTCTCCTCTCTTCTCTCTTCTCATTTTTTCAAATTCCATTCTATTCTATTCTACAACTTGTTTTCTTTGTCTGCCTTGGATTGGTCACAGGGCACCGTGCTTTGTGACATCATCCTCTTGAACTTCCTGAAGGAGCAGAGCAATACAAGGCCAAGAAGTTTGAGGAGGTAAAGTTTGAGGCAAGACACCAACCCTGCTTACTGTGATATAGATATGTATCTTACTGACCAGTGTCAGCCTTTTGCAGGCCTGGGGCCGCATCTCAGAGTAGGAGTGCTGATCTAGGATCAGCTCACCCCTGTCCCATGATCTTATTCATTGTGATCTAAAAGGCAAAACTAATTCTAAATCAGTACGCCTACTCTGAGGATTAGCCCAGAGGAATAGTTGAAACTAAGGGGCAAATCCTAACTTCCACTTAAGTCATGCATTGATATCAACTGGAGACTAAGTGAAAATGTGGCTTAAGTTCCTCCTAAATCTGTTCTTGAAGGGAAGTGTTTCTTGGTGGAAACGTGTGGTTTTTCCCTCCTTCCCTTGGGTGGAAAAAAAGCAAACAGCAGAAGACAGCCCCACGACAACAGAAGGCCAACGCGGGAAGGGGGAAGCGGGCCAGCGAAAAAAACCGACAGACAACAAAAGACAACCAGGGACAAAGATTCTTTTTTTCCTCTCCCCTCCCCTTCATTAAAATTCCCCCCCACCACCTTCCGGGGAAATGTTCCACGTTTTTGTCATTTTTTAGCAGGGGCCAGGGATTAATAAGGTGGGAAAAAACAAACTTTACGATTGAAGTAAAAATTTTCCACCCGCCTCCTTTAAAAACATCCTCCCCCCCCCTCTTTCATTTTACTGCCCACACCCCAAACAGTCCCGGGTTACCAGGGGGTGGGTCCCCTTTGAGGTCACGCCATGAAGGTTCCATTTGGAAAGCCGTTTCAGCCACACAAACATCAAATAAGAAGGAGGAGTGAGAGAGAGAGAGAAAAGAGAGAGAGAAGGTGGTAGGAAAGGGGGGCGAGGGGGGGGGCGTAGAAAGAAGGTGGTGAGAAAAATATTACAGTGTTTGGAAAGTTTTTCAGACCCTTCCTTTTTTCCACATTTTGTTAATTTTACCCTTATTCTAAAATTATTTAAAAAAATTTTTCCTAAAAAATTCCAAAATACCCCTAATGAAAAAGGGGAAAACAGATTTTTGACATTTTTACAAATGTATTTATAAAAAAAAAAAATAAAATCCTTTATTTCAAAATCAAACCTTTTGTAGAATCAACAAACTCAGGGGCAAATCTTTTAATGGCATCATTGAGAGCACAATTTGATTGGGGCCCACTGGAATTTCTTGTGGTGATTTTGGAAAAGGCAACCCCAAAATAACCCCACATTTGCCCCGGGGCAGTCGACAAAAAAAGCCATAGGTTAAGGAATTGCCATAAAACCAGAGACAGGTTTTGGGGTCACACAGACTAAGGGGGTCCAAAAAAATACCACTTAAGGGCCCAAGCAAAAAAGGGCCTCCTTTTTCTAAATGGAAAAGGTTTGGGAAAAAACCCCCCAAGTTTTTCCTGGGCCCCCCAAAACTGGTCGAGGGAGAAGTGGGCCTTGGTCAGGGGGTCCCCAAGCCCGATGGACCGACAGAGCCCAGATTCCCCTTGGGAGTTAAACCTTCCCCACCCATCTCCACCTCCCCAATTCAGTCCTTTTGGGTAGTGCCAGGGAACCAACTTAGTAAAACAATACAGCCAATTGGGATTTTAAAACACCAAAACTCTCAGCCTAAAAAAAATTACTGGTCTTTATGAAACCAATGCTCTTTGGCAAATGCCCCGGGTCACGTCTGGGGGAAACCCAGGACCGTCATCACGGGCCCAAAATACATCCCTACGGTGAAGCATGGGGTGGCAGCATCAGCTGGGGGATTTTTTTCAGAAACGGGACGGGTTTTATCAGGATCGAGGGAAGTGAACGGCGCAAAGTAAAGAGAGATCCTTGATAAAAAAACAGTCTCGAAGCCCCGAGTGGCCAGCCAGAGCTCGATTTTAACCCCGATCTAACATCTTTGGAGAGACCTGAAAATAGGACAGCGCGCTCCCCACCCAAACCTGACAGAGTTTGAGAGATTTTCAGAGAAGAATGGGAAAACTCCCCAAATACAAGTGTGCCAACCCTTGTGGTATACCCAAGAAAGGGAGGCTGTAATCACTCAAAAGGTGTTTCAACAAAGTAGAGTAAAGGGTTGAATATTAAAAATTTGATATTCGTTTTTTTTTTTCTAAACCCTTTTTTTTGTCTTTAGGGTTTTGTGGTAGATGATGAGGAAAAAAAAAATTTAACCATTTTAAAAAAAGGTTTTCTAACAAAATTTAAAATCAAAGGTCAACTTAAATTTAATTTAAAGGGAAAAAGGGTTTCAAAGCCCCAAGTGCAAAAGTTTTCCTTCCCCTTTAAAAAACAGTCACTTTTTTCCCACACCATTTCACCCCCTCCACCCAATTATCCACTTGCCCGACATCACCCCCTCCACCATACCTCCTTCAAGGGGAAAAGATTTTTAAACCTTGGAGACGAAACATTTTTTTAGCTTTGGGGCTGAGGTTTTCAAAATTGTTGGTTAAAGAATTTTTCTCTGCGTGCTGAAACATCTGGAAAGGACAAGGGGCCCCCTTTTTAAAAAAAAGGGGTGGCTTTTGGGGGAAATATTTGGGGGAGGCGGGTTTTGGGGTTTTTTTTTTCTTAAAAACGCTTTATTAATGGGGATATAAACCATGTTTAACAAAAGGGAAAAAAAGAGAAAAGGGTGATCTATTTGGTTGGGTTTGTTGCTCTCCAGATCTGCAGAAATCGAAATGATGCTGAAAATCCTTTGATTTTTTTTAATTTTTAAACCTTTATAATCAAGAAAACCAGTGTCGCGGTTTTCCTTTTCAACACAGCATTCAGACGTTGTTCGGCCACCAACCCCCCTGTGAGTAGGGGTTTGGGGCCCAAAAATGCTTTTCCCTTCTCTCTTCCCACATCATTAACCCCTCACCCCCTCTTATTCCCTTCCTCCCAACCCGGGGAAGAGTTTGAAGCTTCATCGTCCTCACCACGCAAAGCAGGTAGGTTGGTGTTTTTGTTATCACCGACACCAGGTGGCCCAACCGGGGGAGCCCCTTTACTTTTTTTGGGGGGGGGGGAGGAAAAGAAAGAGAAAAAGGGGGGGGAAAGAGAGTGAATGGTGGAGGAAAAAGGGGGAGAAGCGCGGGGGGGGGCAGACGGGAAAATTTGGGGTAGGCCAGAGCCAGTCAGGCCCCCCTCACTCATGGAAAGCACCATTTTTTTTAAATTTGGGGTTTAAGAAAAATTTAATTAAACTATAAAAATCTTAATTTAACCCAAAAACCAATCCATCATGAGTTTTATCCCGAAACAAATCACTCAAAAAGAAAGGTTACCTTCGCCGTGTATCAAAATAATTTTTAGACTGAACAGGCCCCTTGGGGGCCAGAACCCCTTTTTCCTTTCCTTCGCAAGGGGGAAACATTCAGGGGGAGAAAGCATGAAGAAAGCGAAAAGCGCCCCTCTGTTTTACTATAAAAAGCCCATTAAAGACATGCCATCTTTTGGCCCGGGTTTTCAGATATATGGGAACATAAATTCCCTTGAGTGTGGAAAATATTATCGGGCGCACCCTTTTTTCAAAAAAGGTGATTTAACCCCTTAGAGTTAAGGGCCCGTCGGAACCAGGTTCCAATACGGGAACCTGGGAAGTTCAGGCAGAAACGACTAATCATGAATGGTTAATTCTGCTACAGTTAATTGAAATGTAGCCAAAAGCTGAGGCGGCATGGAAACCACTGGGTTTTAAAAATCTTGAGGGTTTTGCTAGGCAGGCATTTTATACTTCGATAGCCCCAACCCAATGCATGTTTTTTTAAAACCACAAGGGGTGGACCCAAAAATTACTGTGGGAAAAATACAATGAATGAAAAAATATTGGATAAAGAAAGTAAATGAAATAAAATTTTTATTACTGAAACCCCAAAAAATCATCAAATTGTTAAAATACATTTAAAGAAAGACCCCCCAGTGTTCAACATTTCGTACCGTTTCGCGCTGCTTTGAGACAACGTGGGGACTCTTGATAAATCAATAAAGTGATTTTTTTATCACTGAATCTCGTTTGGATTTTGGGTTTAGGTACAATTAGGCTGTAAAAATGTTGTAAATTGGGCGATGCATCATGATCATCTGTCTAGCACTGATCAGAACATTTTGCCAGCATGTTTAGTTTAAAAGTGGATTTTTTTGCTCCCCCCCCCAGCTTTAGTACTAGGCTACTTCGAAAAAAAAGGCCCTACCCGACAAAAACCCTGTGATTTTCTTAATCAATCAATGTGGTTTTTTCCCCTCTTATTTTTTGGTTAATCCTGTTGGGCAAATAAGTGGAGGTGGTAAGTATCTTTTGTTTGCTAATTTTCACTGATCAAAAACATTTAGCAGCAATAATTACCCAAAAATCAAGTGTAGGCCTATTTTTTTGCTCAATGCGAACTCAACCCCAAAAGCCCCGCGATTTGGGAAAATGAAACAGATACATATTTTAGAAAAATAGATGTTTTATTTTTTATGGGTATCATGATGAAGTACCTAAAGAAGACCCTACCCTCCCCCCTAACAAAGGCGAATGGGGTTTAGGAAAAGATGTAACGTTGATCAATAAAGCATGCCCCTTAAAAAAAATATTGCATTTTTGGAACAAAACGCAGCAACGGGGTTATTTGGACGCAGAAGCAGAAAGTTGAACGCATTTACACTGCAAAAACCTGCAGTAAAAAAAACATTGTTTTTTTGGACACGTATTTCCCGCATACGCAGTTATACTGCACTCGACTGCAATTTTTTTTGAAAGGGTGGTCTTGCCAGGGGGCCCGTTACAAAATATATTTTTTAAATGAAGCTTTTCCACACTTCCCAGAGGGCAAGTTGTTGGGAAAAATATTGTTTTTATTTATGTTATATTTCATTGTTTTCTAACTACAAAATATACATGAATATACCAAAAATTTAGGAAATTTCCCTAATATTGATTTATTGATTTAATTCATTGACAAACAAAATTTAAATAAGATATGCCTTCTCTTGTTTAAAAAATACATTTTTTTTAAGTCTTATAATGTCTTTTGCGCCCTCCCTAAACAAACTAATAAGGGGTTTATTTTTGAGGTGTTTTCCCACTGGGAATGTGAGAAATAAAAAAAGCTGAAAAAAATCATTTTTCTAATTATTCTGACTTTTACATTCTTAAAATAAAGTGGGATTAAGATAAAAGGGGAATTTTTTTACTAGGAAAAATGTCAGGAATTGTGAAAAACTGATTTAAATTATTTGGCTATGGTGTAGTAAATTCCGATTCAATGTATACAAAATAATCATCAAAAACAACATACATACATACAAAACACACACACACACACACACACACACACACACACAAACACACACTACATTAAGAAGGAGACCCCTGCTTATTGAACTTTTCATCCAAAATCATGGGAAATTAAAGGATTTGGTCCCCCCTTTTTTGCTATAACCCCTCCACCTTCTGGGAAGGCTTTTGCTAGAGGTGGATCTTTGCGGCGGGATTTTCATTCAGTAAAAGGGAGATTAGTAGGTGGGGATGATGTTGGGTAATAGGCCGGCCCGAGTCGGCTTTCCAATTTATCCCAAAGGTGTTTGATCGGTTGAGGGGGTTCTGTGACCCATTCAATTTCTTCCACCCCGATCTGGGAAACCATTTCTGATGGACCTCGTTTTGTGCACGGGGGCTTGTCATGCTGAAAACGGGAAAGGAACCCCCCCAAACTGTTGCCAAAAAGTTGGAAGCCAGAATCGTCTAGAAGAATTGTATGCTGTGGGTTTAACTTTTCCCCTTCACGGGAACAAAAGGGCTAGAATAAAACACCCCAGCCTTTTTTATCCTCCAAAAAATTTTTACAGTTGGCACTATGCATTGAGGCAGGTGCTTTCTCCGGGATCCCCCAAAACCCAGATTTGCCCAATCGGACCCCCCGGGGTGAAGCGGATCTCACCCAGAAAAAGCATTTCCATGCTCCAGGTCCAATAGGGCGAGCTTTACATACCCCAGGACGTTGGCATTGCGCAGGGATTTAGGCTTGTTCGGCTGCTCGGCCATGGAAAAAACCTTTTTCATTAAGCCCCCAACGAACAGTTTTTGTTGACGTTGCTTCCAGAGGCTTTTGGAACTCGGTAGTGGTTTTTGAAACCCGAGGACAGATCGTTTTTACGGCTTCAGCATCAGGGGCCCCGCTGTGAGCTGAGGGCCTAACTTTGCAGTGAGCCGTTGTTGCCCCTAGATTTTCCCACTCACAAAAAGAGCATTTAAAAATTGACGGGGGCACTTAGTGGAAAAATTTTTGACGAACGACTTGTTGTAAATGGTGGGTCCTGTGACGATCCCAGTTGAAAGTCACTGAGTTTTTCGAAAGGCCTTCATGCCAATGTTGTCTGGGAGTTTGCATGGCGGTACTCAATTTTAAACCCCTGCAGCAACGGGGTGGCTGAAAACCCGTTTTACCTTTTGAAGGGGTGCCCACATACTTTGATATATGCCCAGTCAAAATTTTGGCCCAAACCTACTCATTCCGGGGGGTTTTTCTTTTTTTATATTTTTTACATTTATAATGTGACAACATCACAATACGAAAAAAAACAATATGAATCATGTAGAAACCCAAAAAAAGTTTTAAACTAATCAAAATAATTTTAATTTCAGTTTTCAAATACCCACCTTTTGCTGATGAAGTTGCACACTCTTGCCATTCTTCAACAGTTTCAGAGGTAGTTACCTGGAATGCATTTCAATTTAAAAGGTGTTCCCATTTTAAAATTAATTTTGAATTTTTTTCCTTTAATAGTTTGACCAAATCGTTGTTTGTGAAAAGGTAGGGTTGGATCAGAAGCTAGCTCTATTGGTAAAAGAAAAATCCATATTTGGCAAGAAAGCTCAAATAAGCAAAGAGAAAAAACGCCATCTTATTTTAAGACAAAAAAACTGATCCCCTGAGGACCCCAAAGGGAAAGGAAGACCCAGATTTACCTCGTACAGAGGAAAATTCATTGGGTTTAACTGCACCCAGATTGCAGCCCAAATAAAAGCTCACAGAGTTAAATAACGGACAACCCAAACATAATGTAGAGGAGACTTTTGAATCGGGTTAGGTCAAATTTGCTGCAAAGAAACCCCTACTAAAAAACCAATAAGAAAAAGAGATTTGGTGGGCCAAGAAACACGAGCAAGGCTTAGCCCGGTAAAAAATCGTCCTTTGGTCTGATGAGTCCAAAATGAGATTTTGGTCCAACCCCCTTTTGTCTTTGTGGACGAGAGAGGGGGGAAGGAGATCAGCATGGTGGTTCCCACTGTAAAGCATGGAGGGGAGGAAAGGGGGTTTTTTGTGGGGGGGAAAGGGGGGGGTGGGGGGGTGCTTTGCTGGTGACAGTAGGATTTTTTTAAATTTCAAGCACATTTAAACCCAGATGGTTCCCCACAGCATTTGCAGCGAACACCACCCATCTGGTTTTGGGGCTTATGGGATTCATTGTTTTTCAACAGGACAAGACCCCAAAACACCCCTCCAGGCTGTAGGGCTTTTTGCCCAAGAAGGGAGGAGGGAGTGCTGATCAAAGATGGCCTCCCCAATCCCCACCTAAACCCCAGTTGAGATGGTTTGGGATGAGTTGGCCCGCAGAGGAAGGAAAAGCACCCAACAAGGCTAAATATTGGGAACTCCTTCAAATTTGAAAAAGCATTACGGTAAAGCTGGTTGAGAGAATCCCAAAGAGGTGCAAAGCGTCATAAGGGAAAGGGTGGCTACTTCAAAGAATCTAAAATTAAAATTTTGGATTTGTTTAACACTTTTAGGTTAAACATGTTCAACAGGGGGAAAAAAAAGTATTTAGTCAGCCCCCAATTTGTGCTTTCCCATTAAAAAAGATGAGAGAGGCCCTGTAATTTTCATATAAAAATTGGGGGAAAAAAACCCAAAAAATACATTGTGGATTTTTAATAAATTTTATTAAAAAATTATGTGGAAAATAAGTATTTGGTCCCCTAAAACAAGCAATTTCGGCTCTCACGCCCTTAAAATTTTCTTTAAGAGGCCCCTCTGCCCTCCACTTTTACCTGTTTTAAGGGCACTTTTTGAATTTTATCAGTAAAAAAAAGACCCTGTCCAAAACCTAAAACGTCCATCCAAACCCCACTATGGCCAAGACCAAAGAGCTGTCAAAGGACACCAGAAACAAAATTGAGACCTGACCGGGTGGGAAGACTAAATCTGAAAAAGGTAAGCAGCTTGGTTTGAAGAAATCAACGGGGGAGCAATTATTAGGAAAAAAAGACATACAAGCCCATGAAAATTTCCCCCTCGATTGGGGCCCCACGCAAGATCCACCCCGTGGGGTCAAAATAAAAAAGAACGGGGCAAAATCCGGGAACCACAGGGGGGACCTAGTGAATGCCCGCAGAGAGCTAAAGTAACAAAGCCTACCTAGAAACCACTACGCCGCCGGGATAAATCCGCAGTGCAAGACGGTCCCCCTGCTTAAGCCAGTAAGCCCAGGCCCGTCGAAGTTTGCTAGGGCATTTGGATGATCCAGAAGAGGATTGGGAAAAGTCATATGGCAGATAAAACCAAAATAAACTTTTGGTAAAAAACTCAACTCGTCGTGTTGGAGGACAAAAAATCGAGTTGCTCTAAAGAACACCAAAATACTGTGAAGCAGGGGGGTGGAAACACATGGGGGGGTTTTCGCAAAGGGCCCAGGCGACTGACCCGTGAAAAGGGAAAAGAAGAATGGGCCAGATCGTGAGATTTGAGTGAAAACCTCTTCCATCGAAAAGGGCTTTGAAGAGAAACGTGGCGGGGTCTTTCGCGACAATGATCCCAAAACCACCCCCGGGCAACGAAGGAGTGTTTAAGAAGCTTTTCAAGGCCTGGAGGGCCTAGCCAGTCTCCAGATCTCAACCCATAGAAAATTTTGGAGGGAGATGAAAGTCGTGTTGCCAGCGCACCCCCCAAAAAACACTGCCAGAGGAGTCGCGGGGAAGGGGCCAAAATACCAGCAACGTGGTGAAAACCTTGTGAAGATTACAGAAAATTTTGCCCGGTCTTCCAAAAAGGGTTAAAACAAAGCATTGAAAAACTTTTGTTTTGCCCAAATACTATTTTCCACCATAATTTTGCAAATAAATTCATTAAAAACCCTACAAGTGATAGTTGTCATATTTGACGTTCCCTTGTAAAAATTACGGGCCTTCTCATTTTTTTTAAGGGGGGAAAAACTTGCACAATGGTGGTGATAAATACTTTTTTTTCCCCACTGTATGTGTTTTTCATAGTTTTGAGTTTTCACTATTTTTCTACATGTAGAAAATAGAAAAATAAAGGAAAATTTTTGAATGAGTAGGGCCAAAACTTTTGCTGGTACTGTATATATAATTTATATATATATATAAAAGTGGGGAGAAGAAGATTGATCCACTCCCGATTTTTAGGTTTCTTATTACAAAAGGAGGGGTCTGTAATTTTTTATATATGTACATTTCAACTGTGAGAGAGGAATCTAAAAAAAAAATCCAGAAAATCCTTTGTAGATTTTTTTAAGTAATTAATTTGCATTTTTTTAGACATAAGTATTTGATACACAAAAAAGCAGAATTAATTTTTGGTAAGAAACCTTTTTTGCATTACGGGACATACTTTTCTGTAGGTCTTGCCCAGGTTTGCACCCACTGCAGCAGGGTTTTTGGCCCATCCTTATAAGCCCTTTTCCCGATCCTTAGGTTTCGGGGTGTCGCGGGGGCAATATTTACTTCAGCCCCTCCAAAGATTTTTATTGGTTTTCAGGTTGGAGATGGTAGGCACCCGGAGAGCTTCTTAGGGAGCCACCCCTTAGTTGCCCGGGTGTGTTTTTCGGGCTTGTCATGTGGAAAAAACCCAGCCACGACCCATTTCAATGCTTTTGAGAGAAGGAGGTTGTTGGCAAATTTTGCGTAATGCCCCATATTAAATTCAGACCTTCCCCTTTGAGAGAAAAACCTCAAATTGGCGGGGTTAAAACTTTTCTCCTTTAAAAAAACCAAATTAAAATTTTTGCTGCCCAAGGGCCCTTTCGGTTGGGCCCCGGCCCTTCAGCCCTGTAAACCCTGAAATTTAACAGGCCCTGGACCCCATAGCAGCGTTGCAGGAGGCATTTTTCATTAGCGTCCAATGGCGCAAAAAAAAAAAGATTGATAGCTTAAACTTCTTCAATTAACCATATTGGGTTACAAAAAAACATATTACAGTGCCTTCAGAAAGAATTTATAACCCAGACTTTTTCACTTTTGTTTTGTTACAGCATGAATTTAAAAAAGGGTTAAAATATATATGTTTTTCTCACCCTCAACACACAATAGCGATAAGACAAAGTAAAAAGTGTTTTTAGACATGCGTTTTTTTTTTCATTTTTTTTGTTCCCGAGTATATGCTGGGCTGCTCCCCCATGTAATTTGTAAATATATTTGTTAATAGTTCACAAAAATTTTTTGAAGTATGGGCCCCCTATCATCTATTTCTTAAAAAAATTTTGCCAAAAAGTATTTCAATGAAAACAGCAAATCTATTTTAATAAAATATTTTAAACCCCCGCGTCAAAAATTTGTAGAAAAAACCCTTTTGGTCTTTTGGGTTTAAATCTCGAAGAGTTTCCACACCGGGCGTATCCCTTAAGATCTAGATCCCCTTTAGGGGTTAAAAATTAACCCAAAACCTTAGGTTTGCTTTGATTTAAAAAAACATTTTCAAACTCTGGCCAAATGGAAAAAATCCTTTTTTTAGTAGGGGGAGGTTGGGTTTGGGGCCCGTGAAAGGGGGGGATCATTTTTTAAAAGCCGTGAAGGGGGGTTTCCCCAGTTTTTTGGAAATGCTTTTTATGAAAAATCCCCAAATTTTAACATATTTACCCTAACTTATGCGCAAATTGTAAAAATATTTAATTGTTCTAAATAATGTGTGTAGGGATAGCCCAAACCCAAAAAATTTTTAAAATAATCATTCCCTTTTTAAATAAATTTGGGGGTTTTTGCTCAAAAACCTGTGGCTATTTTTACTTTTTAAAAACCCCTTGAAAAAAAGGGCCTAAATTAAGGGGGCCTTAAGAGGAATTTAAGTTAAAACATGTAAAACAGGGGGAAACACTATTTTAAAAGGTTTTGGGGCCTGGATTTATGGTTGGTTTAACAAATATCCTACAAACCAGAAAAATGGGAAAAAAGGAACCAAGGAAATTTAAAACTTTTTTGGATTTAAGAAAAAAATTTTTAAGAAATTTAAATTCACTAGAAAGGAAGGGGGCCGGGACCAAAAAACAAAATCCTTTTTTCCCCGGTGGGGCACACAATTTTGGGGAAAAAAGGGGTTGTGGACCAAAGGAAAAAAAAAAAATTGGAACAAGCATCCCACCACAACAAATTTAGGCAAAAAATTAATTTTTTGGGCCCAAAATTAATTTACATCCAAACGTTTTATTTCGTTTTTTTAAATAAGGGTTCCGGGGGCCACCTGTCTTCCCTACCTTAATCATTATCCAAAGTTTGGAAAAAAGGGGTTGAAATCCAAAGGTAGGAACGGGCCAAAGGTTTTTTTGAGACCCTTTTTGGCCCCGTTTTTATAAAAAATTAAAAAAAAATAAAAAAGGCCATTATTTTGAGAAAAGATACGAACGGGCCCGTTTTCCGGGAAACCCCTCGTCACTAGGAAGCCCCCCGGGAAAAAAAAAAACCCCTGGATGCTGACATTTTGCAAAAAGGGAAAATTGAATCCTAGTGTTTGAAACCAAAAAAAAAACCTTTTGGGGAGTCTCCGCCTTAAAAAGCACCCTTCCCTTGGTTGTGTTTTGTCTTCATTAACCGGAGGGATGTGCGTTGTGGGGGTTAAAAATTGTTTTTAAAACAGGGGTGTTGTGTGGGTTTTTGGTGTGTGGGTTTGGGTGGTTTGTGAAGTGAAAATTTTTTTGGGGGTTTTTAATCCTAGGTTTGTTGTTCCTTGTTTGTGTTATCAAGGAGTGATTTTTGTTTTCGGCCTCAGCCGAACTCTGGGAGAAACGAAAGGCCTTTGCTGGGTTTGCCCGCCCCACCCCTGTTTTTTGGGGGCCCACAAAGATAAGACCCTTTTATTGATGGAAAAAGACACTTGGGTGAACAAGCCACACCAAATTTTTTTGGGGTTGGGACAAGTTTAGTTGGGGGGCCTTTCTGGGGGTTTAATTAAGGGCCCTTTTTGGGGAGTGCCCAACAAAGTCAAAGTGGAAAAATAGCTTCCAAAAAGCTTTTTGCCATTCGGAACACTCCATCTGGTGGAGGGCAAAAGGCCACTGTCAAAATCCCTTAGGCGAAAAATTAACCTATTTTGCCCAAAGCTAAATTTTTGAACAAGAAGGGCCCGTGGCCAATTTTTTCCTGGCATCCCCCAAACGCCCGGGGAACCGAGAAAAATCCCTTTTTTTTGGGGGTCGGGGTGGGGAAGAAAAATTTTTACAAAATTAAGGGGTACAAAGGTATTTTGGGGAACTTGGACGGGGGGTTACAGAACCCCGTTTTTTGTTTCCCCTTTTCCCGTTGAAAAAGGGTTGATTTCTTCTCCCGGTTAAAGCGTTGGGCTAGGGGTGAAGTAATTTAACCAAGGGAACCCCCAAAAAAGATTCCTGCAGACATCGGGTTTTTTTGTTTTTTGTTTTTCCCAGGAAATTTTTTTTTTGATTTTTTTATTTATAAAACCTAAACCATAAAAACCCCTTCCCCCTTTTGAGATTGGGTTAGGAGCCCTTTGCCTAATTTGGGTAAATAACTGGGAGGGAAAGGGGAAATTTAAAAAAACGAGCCCCTAAATTTCAGAAATTTGGCCCCCAACCCCTTTTTACAAAAAATTTTGAAAGGGCCCGTTGCAAAAAATTTTCCATTTTTTTTTAAAAATTCTTTGTCTATAATGGTGTTGTTTACTCAACCCTTTTTTTGGTTTTTAAAATTTAAAGTAGATTTAAGTAAAACAAATCCCACTCAGGTTTACGCTTTTTGGGCAATCCATGTAGTTTCCCTTTTGGAGGATTTTCCCGGAAAGGGGAATCACCTAGGTTTATGGAATAACCATTTTTCCCCGGATTTCTGTGAGCCCATTCCCTTTCTTTTTTTTTTGAAAATCCCCACCCTAAAGAAAACTCCCATAAAATATCCCCCCCCCCCTGAAAAATTGGGAATTATCATAAGGGTATTGGGAAAGCCCCAAACCTAAAATTTTTTCAGGCAAAAGGGGAATTTCAATGTTCCTTTTTAAAATGTTTTAACATTTTAAAATAGGGGTTTTTTGTGGCATTTGGAAAAATTCTTGGGGAATTGTGTTTTAAATTTATCTTGACGGCCAAGAAAAACCAAATATATATTAAAAACTGTAAAACACATTTTTGGAAAAGGGAAAGGGACTCCCTCAATTATATTTGGGGAAGCAAATTTTAACTCCGAATTATTTTCCCAAAAAGTGGTTGAAAAATTTACCCAAGAAAAATTTTTCATTTTGTTTTTAATTTTAAAAAATAGAAAATTAACTTTTGGGTATTGTGGGTGAGGCCCTGCCCCAAAAAAATCAATTTTAATCATTTTAAATTCAGTGAACACAACAAAAATTATGGAAAAAGAAGGGGTGGAAAACTTTGAACCGTATTTACACCTCCCCAAAAAACCCCCTTTTAAACGCAAAAAAAAAAAGGGAACACTTGATTTACATAAGTCATTCTTTAAAAAAGTAATTCCTACAGGTTTTAAAATTTATTTAGGGTATTTTGGACCCAAAGCAGTAAAGGAAAAATCATCCCATAAAAAATCCTTTTTTCCCCCTTAAAGAGGTGGGGTTTCAAGGGTCTCGAGTGGTCAGTGCTCCGGGGGGTCTTTTTTTTTTGCTAATTTGTTTTGGGGGCCCGTGAATTGGGGGGGAGAGAACGGAAACACCTGGTTTTGAGGTCTTGTAATAGAGGGGGTAACAAAAGGGAAAAGTTGGCGCCCCGTTTTTTTTGAGGGAAAACCTTTTTGGTCGGAGGGGACCTCCACCCCCGAGAGAAGAAGGCCCACTCCCGGGGGGAGGGAATTGGGAAGGTTTAAAAAAAAACCAGACTCTCAGTTGGGACTCGTTTTTTTTTGGTTTTTTTTCCCCAAAAGGGAAAATTTTTTTTGTTTTTTGTTTTAAACAACCCAACCTAATTTATACAATTTCTTTTAAAATTTAAAAAATAAAAATATAAATTTTAAAACAGTTAATTTTAAAAAATTGAACCTTATTTTACGTAAATTTTTAAAAGGCAGGGCCCCCTTAATAGACAAAAATGCCATTTAAGGCAAAATCTTTTGTCAAATTATGGGGGTTTTACCCAGGTCAGTGAAGGAGGGGACTGGTATTGTACGTGGGGGCCCGCGCGCTTCAAAATTTTGGGCCCCAGGCTCTGGGCTGCACACTTGCCCCGTCCCCTTGGGGAACCCGGGCAGGGTTCGCCCCTGGGGGACAATGAGGAAAACCATTGGGGCCATTTTAAAAAATCCCAAAAAAAAATAAATTTAACAGACACCCTAACAGAATTAAAAAAATTTTCCCAAAACAATGCAACAATATACTTGGGGGCCAAGAAAACCCAAAAACTTAATAATAATTTTCTAAAATCCTCCCCTATCCAGTCTAGTTTTTTTATACAATTTAACATATATTGTATTTTTAGTTTTGGGTTTTTTTTTGTATAACATTTGTAAATTGGTTTAAATGTTTTGGTCAAAAAACCCTAACTTACTCTCCTCTGTAATGGACACTTGTGTAAAAAAAGCACCTTTTTATTTGGAATTAAAAAGGGCCCTTTTGGGAAAACAGTTTTTAAATGTTGGTGGAAACACCAGAAATTTAATCAAATTTTCCCACATCATAAAAACCTACTGTTAGCAAAATTTTAACGGAATCGTAATGAAAGCCTTTTTTCCCAATAGGCTCTACAAAAAATTTAAAAAATTTACAAACCCCTTTTAGGGCGACTTTCAAAAAATAAAATTAATGCCCTACAACACCATATTGATAAGAATCATTTTTCAAAAATTACAAACTCAATCAGGGGAAAAACTGATAAAAAAATTTTTTAAAAAGTGTGCTAGCATAATAAGCAGGGGTTTTTTTTGACAAAAAAAGTGGTTTTTTAAAGGGGGGGTGAAAGGTTATATTTTAAAACATACCTTAAAAAGGGGGGAGGGCAAAAGGCCGGGGTGGGTCAGTAGGGGGGGGGAGCGTTTCCCCCGGGGTCCCAGAAGCTACTTTGTCCCACGGGGTTGTTTAGATAAGGGGGACAGGCCCAAATTACCTTAGGGGCCCCCTTTGGGGGGCCTTAAGGGATGGTTTTAACTTGGCAAGCGGTTTTTGGGATGCGGCTTCCCGGGCTAGGGCGGGAGGAGGGGGAGGAGGGGAACTTGGGAGGTGGGAAAAGGGGCTTTTTGGAAATTTGAGGGGTTTTTCAGGCGACAAAATTTTTCCCTTTTTTGGTTTTTTAAAAAACCAAAATAAAAGTTTTCTTTTAAAAAAATTTTTTTTTAAAACTTATAATAATAAAAATTTAACCTTTTTTTTAAAATTTTTTCCCTTGACCGGGAAAGAAAAAAAAATTTTTTTAAATTTTGTCTCCATTTACCAATGACGGTTTGCCCCAAAAAAGTTGGTAGCTAATTTGATGGGCCGCGGCTAAAGAGGGACAGCCTTGCCAACGCAGGGAAATCGTTACAAGTCTTTTCAACAAGATTTTGGTTTTTGGACAAAAAAAGCCCCCGTTCTTTTTTCCCAAAAATAAATTAAAAAGTAAAAAAAAACACCACCCTGAAAGATAAATAATTTTTTGAAATAAATGCAACTTTACTATGGGCACCAAATAACTGAAAAATAACCCTTCCAATTTGGGGTGGTTTTTTTCTCTCTGCCCTTCCCCTTTCCACCCCATACACATATATGTATTTTTACAGAAACAACCCCCTTGTCTAAAGTTTTGTGTTCAAAATACCCCCTTCATTCCTTTTGCGTCCCGGACCCCTTTGGGGTTTCCAAAGTAACCTATTATAGGGGTGGTGCCCTTGGTTAGATTTTTAAAATTTTTTACACCAGAAAATTTCAAATTTCTTGCACATCCAAGTACAGGAAATGCTTCTTTCAGCCTTTCCCCCAAAAAACAACAGTTAAAATTTAAAAGGTAAAAGGCTGGCCAAAAAAGGGTTAAAACCCCCCAAAAAATGACTCTACCTTATCCCAAATTCCTCCCCAATTCTTGTGTTTAAAAAATCCTTTTCAGCAAAAGGGGAAATTTTAGAAAAAGAGGAAGAAAAGTAGGGGGAAAAAGTGGGTAAGAAATCAAAATTTGAAGAGAATCAGGTCAAAAAAGTCTGATTTATATATGGCAGCTGAGGTATGCGAAACCTAAAAAATTGAATAAAGGGGTTTTTTGGGGGAGGGCCTATTTAGGGTGCGGAGGGAGGAAAGGACAGGGTTTTATTCACCAAAGCCAGTTTTTCAAAACTTCCCCCCCTTTTTTCACTATTTTAATTCCTCCAAAACCTATTTTACTTTTTAAACCCCCAAGCCCTTCTTTCCTTTTGTTTTTTGGGTTGGTTTCTAGGGGCTGTCAGAACTGCAGAGGGCGGGAGAAGGGGAGGGGGGGAGGAGGGGGAGAAAGAGGGGAGAGAACCTTTTTAAATTTGAGGATTGAAGTGGGGTCTGCCCAAAGCTAGGTTTCCAAACCAATTGGCGACAGATTTTCATGTGAATATTCTAAAAAACTGCATAAAAAAAACAAATTTTTTTTTCCCTCAAATGGGCTTGCTGGGCTAAAAAGCTGTGCGGGAAAAGTGCAATAAAAAATAACTTTTGTGGTTAAATTCCCATTACCGAAAATGAAAAAAAACAAGTTTAAAGTGTTCCAAAAACTAGATACAGATACGGTAGGTTTTGAACATGAGAGATTATTATGGACAAAAAAGCGAGTTCTTTTTATTTTTCATACCAGGGCAAGTCATCACCGTGCACTTTCACCCCCCGGGAAGAAAAACTTTTTTCATCTGTAGCCCAAAAAAACGCATGCTTCCCGAGTATAGTTTGGGGGGACCAACAACTATACCTGAATCCAAGTTTACTTCCATATGAGGTTATTATATCAAAATTGCGCAAAAAGGGGGTTTCCCCCGCCATTGCTCATAAAATTTAATTTTTCAGACACAAAAAAATCCCACCTTTCCTAACGTATTTTTTTGTCGACATTGGAAAGTTTTCCGACAAAAACATGTTTCCATCAGGCTGTCCAAAATTTTTTCCAACAGTACTTTTACTTCCCCGCAAGGGGGGGATGGAAACTTGGTTAGGTATCCTAAAAACCCTATTCCTATAGTGCACCAGGGAATAGGGTGTGTCATTTCAGACAGACTTCAGAGACACAAAACCATGTTAATGTACAGTGTTTGAAAATGTTGCCAATGGTTACGGGTTCAAATGAACTCTGACCTGAACAGAGAGGTTGTTCTGTGTCGTTGATGTCACAGGGTCCTGTTTTTCAGCAGACGGAGGGATGTTGTAGAAAACAGAGGACGAAAAGACATAGAGGAGAGACGGAAGCGAGAGGGGAGTAAGGAGAGGAGGAAGAAGGGAGTGCTGATGTGGGGAAGGGTGGGGAGGAGAGAGGGTTTGAGGAATTTGATTTCAGGGGCTTTGATTGCAGTGGCGTTCTATCTTGATGAGCTCTATTTCAGGAAAGAGAAAAGGAACATACAGATAAAATGGTTATTTCACGGTCTCAGCTTTTGTCAAACTCCTTTCTACCCATCTATTTTCACTGATTCCTTCATCCCGTTTTTCCAGCCATTCAATCTTACTTATCTTCTTTAGCCCCGGAAGTCTGTGCTTTCTCTTTTTGTTCAGATGAATCCGATGTTTCTGAGCAGAACTGTCCAGAACTCCAAGTGACTGTGAGAGAGAGAGAGAGAGAGAGAGAGGAGAGAGAGAATAAGAACGAGAGATTCTGAATGTTTCTCTATCGCAGGTCTCTCCTACCCTGTTCCTGAGAGCTACCGTCCTGTAGGTGTTCAACCCTAATCTAGAGCACCTGATTTAAATAATTAGCTGGCTGATAAAATGAATCAGATTAGTTACAACTGGGGTTGGAGCAAAAACCTACAAGGGGGGGTAGCTCTCCAGGAACAGGGTTGGAGAGCCCTCTTCTATAGACATAGGCCTACAACAGCACTTTAAATGACTACAATACCCACAATCCTGCAGTGTGGCTCACCTCAACATAGGAGAAGTCAAGAAGGTCCTTTGATTGCGTCCTTATGGGGGACTGAAGTAATTCAACCGAGTCATAGATGTCCTTACATATGGGTCTGGAGTGGTCCAACTCACTCTCCTCCGCTGCATCATTGTCCAATAGTATCTTCGGTTTGATGACAGCAATGGCATCAGCTCCAGTGTCATTGTTGTTGTTTACTTCCTGTTGTCTGTTGTCCGATTGGTTGTCCACAATCTCGTTAGGATCTGATTGAATGAAGCTAACATCCTCATAATAAGAAAAGGCCTATGTCCTCGTGGTTCTGTTGAACATCGTTGGGAGGCGCGCGACTCTGGTTCAGTCTTTAATTGGTCGGCCTTCATCACAACCGTGTTTGGCTAGCAGCCTCTGATTGGTAAACGGACGGTGAGGGGGCGGGCATGTCCCTTGACGACAGGAATGGTGACCACTCCTCTCCTGTTAGAATCTCATCCACCAAGCTGATGGGACTGAAGTTGAAACTTGAAAGAACTGAAGAGCTGTAAAATAGAGGGAAGAGAAAAACATGTAATCAATGGTTTCCGTCACAAAATGGCACCCTATTCCCTATATAGCGCAGTACATTTGACAGGGCCCTGATCAAAAGTAGTGCACTATACACCCTATTTTCCCTATAAAGTCCACTTACATTTTGACCACTACATTTGACCAATTAGTGCACTATATAGGAATAGGGGTGCCATTTGGGAACCAAATATTTATTATGACATCTGTCTTGGGTTGATGAAACCAGTGCTCACATTTCTTTTAAAAAAAAGTATATCCCTTTGATACAATTTTTCACAAGTATGTTGGTACATTTTCACAACTCTTAGTACAAAAACTCAAAACATATAATCTAAAAGGCAGTTGTTTCAAAACTTTAAGCACATCTTCAATTGACTAAAGTACAACACACAATAGCATAGTCACTGTCACCACACTTAATCAGTGTTTCATCTAGAAATACATGTTTCACATTGCAATACATGTTCATATAAAGTAATTGCCTTTCACAATGCAACGCTCACATGACTTTTGATATGATTTCTGTTCTCATTTGTTAAAATACATTGTACTATTACTTAATCCAACTGCTCTTAATTGATAATCACTTAAAACCATTTGGTAAACCTATAGATTACAATTTTGAGAACTACAGAATAAAAATTTATGTTTGTAAAGTATAAACATATAAAGTATGATATATACTGAGTGTACAAAACATTAGGAAAACCTTCCTAATATTGAGTTGTACCCCCTTTTCGCCCTCAGAACAGCCTCAATTCATTGGAGCATGGACTCTACAAGGTGTCGAAAGTGTTCCACAGGGATGTTAGCCCATGTTGACGCCAATGCTTCCCACAGTTGTGTCAAGTTGGCTGGATGTCCTTTGGGTGGTGGACCATTCTTGATACACATGGAAAACTGTTGAGCATGAAAAAACCAACAGCGTTGCAGTTCTTGACACAATCAAACCAGTGCGCCTGGCACCTACCACTATACCCGTTCAAAGGTACTTCAATCGTCTGTCTTGCCCATTCACCCTCTGAATGGCACACATACACAATCCATGTCTCAATTTGTTTTCAAGGCTTAAAAATCCTTCTTTAACCTGTCTCCTCCCCTTCATCTACACTGATTGAAATGGATTTAACAAGTGACATCAATAAGGGATCATAGCTTTTCACCTGGTGAGTCTATGTCATGGTGTTCCTAATGTTTTGAACACTCAGTGTATTCTATAACGTACAATGATGATGATGACTGTTATGATTTTACTCTACAGTAAGTTTTTTTTTTTAATTATCTGATATTGACAAGAACAGAGATGTACTGTATGTAACAAATGCATCACCTACACAGTAAGCATTTATCCAAAATAAGTTGTTTGGTTCTTTTCGCTGGGGGGGTTTCACATTGCTGCACACCTCATTGAGTTACTCACTGAGATTGAACAGGCCTGTCAAGGTGAATGGGTCACCTACGTCATTGTGTGGGACAATGTCAGGTTCCACGATGCAGAGGTGGTTCATGCATGGTTTCGGGCCGATCCCCGATTCCTGACCCCTATACCTGCCTCTATTCTTCAACCCCATCAAGGAATTATTTTCAGCATGTAGTATCATCCCCATGAGCGTACCACCCTCCTACAGGCCCTGGATGAGGCATGCCATGACATTACAGTAATCCAGACCAATGTCAGGCTTGGATTCGCCATGCCAAAAGGTTTTTCCCCAGGTGGATGAACAATGAGGACATTTACTGTGGTGTCGATGAAAACCTATGGACAAATGCTCAAGACGGGCTTGACACAAACTATTTATTTTTATTTAACCTTTATTTAACCAGGTAAGCCAGTTGAGAACAAGTTCTCATTTACAACTGCGACCTGGCCAAGATAAAGCAAAGCAGTGCGATAAAAAGTCATAGTGCAAAATAATTACAATTTAGTATTAACACTGGAGTGATAGATGTGCAGAAGATGATGTGCAAATAGAGATATGCAAATGCAAATGAGCAAAATAAATAGCAATGTAAATAACAATATGGGGATGAAGTAGTTGGGTGGTGTCACGATCGTCGACAGATGAAGCGGACCAAGGCGCAGCGTGATAAGCGTACATTCTTTATTGCGTACACAACACGAACCAAAACAATAAACCAAACAATACGTGAAGTCCTAGGTTATACACAAAACCCTACGGAACAAGATCCCACAAAACTAACATGCCAAAAGGCTGCCTAAGTATGGTCCCCAATCAGAGACAACGAGCTACAGCTGTCTCTGATTGGGAACCACCCTGGCCAACATAGATATAAACGATCTAGAACGAAACACATAGAAAACTAAACAATGAAAATCCACACCCTGGCTCAACATTTAAGAGTCCCCAGAGCCAGGGCGTGACAGTACCCCCCCCAAAGGCGCGGACTGCGACCGCGCCAACCAAACACAAAGAGGGTAGGGGCCGAGTGGGCATTCCGCCTCGGAGGCGGATCCGGCTCCGGGCGTGACCACCACTCTCTCTCCACCCCCCCCCGTAGCGCCCCTGATCTGGTCTGGCCCTGCTGGCCGGAGCTGGACTGGACACCGGTGGAGCGGATTGCTCTGGCTCCGGTGTGGAGCAGCTGACCGGTGCCGGACCAGGCACCGGTGGAACCACGGACCGTGCTGGACTGACACGCCACGGACTTTCCGTGGCTGGACTGGCCGGGACCGGGCTGACGGCGAGCGAACCACTGGCTTGGTGCGGGGAGCAGGAACGGGCCGGACCGGGCTGGCGACGCGCACCACTGGCTTGGTGCGGGGAGCAGGAACGGGCCGGACCGGGCTGGCGACGCGCACCACTGGCTTGGTGCGAGGGACAGGAACAGGCCAGACCCGGCTGGCGACGCGCACCACAGGCTTAGTGCGAGGGACAGGAACAGGCCGGACCGGGCTGGCGACGCGCACCACAGGCTTGGTGCGGGGAGCAGGAACGGGCCGGACCGGGCTGGCGACGCGCACCACAGGCTTGGTGCGAGGGACAGGAACAGACCGGGCTGGACTGTGGAGACGGACTGGAGGTCTGGAGCGGAGAGCTGACACAACCCGTCCTGGCTGAATGCCTATTTCCACACACTCTGTGTGAGGCATCAGCACAGGACGTACAGGGCTGTGCACTCGTACTGGCACTACAGCACGTGGCACTGGCGCAGGATATCCGGGACCGAGGAGGGGTACTGGAGGCCACGAGCATTGAGCCGGCACACTCCGTCCTGGCTGCATGCCCACCTTAGCACGACACGTGCGTGGTGCTAGCACAGGACGTACAGGACTGTGCCGGAACACTCGCGGCACAGTACGTGGCTCCGCATAACACGGAACCTGCCCAGTCTCACGCTGCTTAGCCTGAGTACGGGAAGTTGGCTCTGCTCTACCTCTAGGCTCCGCCAACCACCCTTCCAGCCCCCCAAACCTGATGGCCTCCTCTCCTAGTCCGCCGATGCGCCCTGTAGCTGCCTCCAGCAGCCCCGTCGTCCACGGCGTGTGCCCCCCAAAAAAAAATACTTGGGGTTGCCTCTCGCGTGTCCGTCGTCGGCACGGTTGGCGCCGTTTCTCCTCTCCTGCCTGGGCATTTACTTTTGCCCATGGACCTCCGCCCGCGAATATGTCCTCCCAAGACCACCATTCGCCCACCTGGGACATCGCCAACTTCTCCTCCTGGGCACGCTGCTTGGTTCTCTGGTGGTGGGATCTTCTGTCACGATCATCGACAGATGAAGCGGACCAAGGCGCAGCGTGATAAGCGTACATTCTTTATTGCGTACACAACACGAACCAAAACAATAAACCAAACGATACGTGAAGTCCTAGGTTATACACAAAACCCTACGGAACAAGATCCCACAAAACTAACACGCCCAAAGGCTGCTTAAGTATGGTCCCCAATCAGAGACAACGAGCTACAGCTGTCTCTGATTGGGAACCACCCTGGCCAACATAGATATAAACAATCTAGAACGAAACACATAGAAAACTAAACAATGAAAATCCACACCCTGGCTCAACATTTAAGAGTCCCCAGAGCCAGGGTATGACAGGTGGGCTAATTACAGATTGGCTGTGTACAGGTGCAGTGATCGGTAAGCTGCTCTGACAACTGATGCTTAAAGTTAGTGAGGGAGATAAGTCTCTCCAGCTTCAGAGATTTTTGCAGTTCGTTCCAGTCATTTGCAGCAGAGAACTGGAAGGAATGGCGGCCAAAGGAGGTGTTGGCTTTGGGGATGACCAGTGAGATATACCTGCTGGAACGCATACTACGGGTGGGTGTTGCTATGGTGACCAAAGAGCTAAGATAAGGCGGGGATTTGCCTAGAAGTGATTTATAGATGACCTGGAGCCAGTGGGTTTGGCAACGAATATGTAGTGAGGGCCAGCCAACGAGAGCGTACAGGTCACAATGGTGGGTAGTATATGGGGCTTTGGTGACAAAACGGATGGCACTGTGATAGACTACATCCAATTTGCTGAGTAGACTGTTGGAAGCTATTTAGTAAACGACATCGCCGAAGTCAAGGATCGGTAGGATAGTCAGTTTTACGAGGGCATGTTTGGCAGCATGAGTGAAGGAGGCTTTGTTGCGAAATAGAAATGTTTTG
>JAGTTL010000713.1:0-29316 GCA_036851935.1 Coregonus suidteri | reverse complement strand
TTTTCCGGGTGGGGGGGTTTTGGATGATCTTGTTGATTTTTGAAACATCCCCGCCCCAACGGACAAAATAATAAAAAGGGCTGCTGGCAGCGGAATAATTTACAGCGGGGAAAACCCTTGGGCCCTGGATGACAGGTCCCGGACAGAAAAAGGGCCCGGCCGGTCGGGACAGCACGGGGAAAAATCGATCCTGGTAAGAGAGCGACTCTGTCCCCCCGACTTTTGAACTGCTTTCGGTCACGGACCTATATTCCCCCAGTGAGTTCCCCCAATTTTTTGGTTTACCGTTGTGTACTGTTGAAATCACAAGTTTACTGGAGAACTGAGACCAAGTAGATACTTTGGACAGGGTGATATGGTATAATAAAGGCAGTTTATTCAGGAAGGTAAGATATCTGGAATCGCGCGTGCACGGACTCGTTCGTCAAACCACTCTAGGGAGCTATCTGAAAGAGGAGCCCCGAGAAACATTGTGTTCAGGCATTTTATACAATAAATGATGTGGGTTGCATCTAGTAGTTCTGTCTTCTGATTGGTCCTGAGGAGTTTGGCGAAAAAAGAAGGTCCCCATAAATCCCTGTTTGCCATGTTTTGCTCTGAGTTTTCCGGGTTCTCTTCATTCCAATGTCCGACCTAAAAGAGTGGGGATTTTGTGTTGTTGTTTTGTTTGTTGTAACCGTGAACCCCCCCCCCGGTTTTTTTTTTTTTTTTTTTTTTTTGGGGGGGGGGGGGGGGGGGGGGGGGGGAAAAAAATTTTTGGGGGTTTGGGGTTGTTTTTTTGTAAATTTGGAAGAGTCGGGGCCCGGGTTATCGGGGCCTTTCTTTCTCAACGATCCGGTAAAACCAAACCTAAGCCCGCCCCTGTCCCTTTATTCTAAGAAGCTCAGTCCGGGGGGAGCGGAATTATGATTTAGGGGACAGGGAGCGTTACCCGTATTTACAGGCCCTAAAGGTGTGGGGCTTTGGGTTTGGGGGGGGGGCCCTCAGAAACCCTTTTCCTCATTTGACCGACCATGAAACCCTGGAATACATTCGGGCAGCTAGGAGAGGGAATCCCGCCGGGCTTGGGGGCATGTTTCTCCCCGGGTTTGTGTTAAAGATCACTTACATCCCGGGTCCCAGAAGGGAAGGCAAAAAATGCTTGTCCCGTCGGTATGCCCCGGAGGGGGAGGTCCCGTGGAGTCCATTCCATACTACCGGAGTCTTGTCGGGTGGCACCGGTGGTGTGGGAGGTTGAGCGGAGATCGGCGGGCGTTACGCCCCGGGCCCCTATTTCCCCACAGTGGCCCGGGGGGTCGGGCGTACACCCCGCTGGGAGGTCCGGGATGGGTGATTTTTTGGGCTACACTTTCCCCCCTTTTGGGACATCCGGGTTTTGGGCCCGGGCCTTTGCACTCCCTTGTACGAAGTAGGTGGCCAACGTTAACCGGGGATGTGAGGGTTTAGTCCCCTTCCTGCTCAGGGGGGGCCCCAGTGTAAGGGCCCAGAAAATTTGCCCAGGGGAAATTACAGCCCCTGCCCTTTTCCCCCAACGCCCCTGGGTCTAACCTTCGGGGAATTTTTTACCGATTTCCCCTCACAGGGGAATACCCCCATCCTGGTCGTTGGGGGATCGGTTTCAAAGGGCCTGTCGTCCCCTTCCCATCCCGGGCCCTTCCAAAATGCCCTACGGGAAGCTGGGGGCCCCCCTATTATCAGGGTTTTCCCGGGGCATTAGGGGGTTCCCCGAGGATAAAAGTGTCCGATCGGGGCCCCCGTTTACCCCCAGATTTGGGGAGAACTTTTTTGGGAAAATTTTGGGGGGGTTTCCGGGACCCTTTCCCGGGGGTTTACCCCGGAGAGTAAGGGGCGGGTTTAAAAGTGTCAACCAGGTGTGGGTGGGTTTTGAGGTCATATTGTCGGGGCCCCGGGCCCGGAGGAGTGGGCGAGATATGTCCCCCTGGGCCGAGATGGAAAAAAAACTCTTCCGCCATTTCCCCAGAACTAACCCCTTTCCAGTGTGTGTTGGGGTACCAGCCGGTTCTGGCAGTGGCATGAGACCCAGATGGGGCCCCCCGCTGTGGAGAGGGGGCGGCGCTCGGAGGAGACGGGGGAACGCGGCACACGTCCATCTGCAGCTTTGCCATACGTCGACAAAAAGAGGGAGCGCCGCCCTTTACACCGCAGTGAGGGCCAGTGTAGAAACCTGGAGATCGATTTGGGTTTCTCAACCAAAAAACCTCCCCCTCCCCCCTCCCCTGCCGGAACTGGGGGGGGGGGGTTTTGGGGGGCCCTTTTTAAAAGTCCTGGGAGATTGAACGAGGTGTTTTTAAGGTTAAAAATCCCTATTGATTAAAAGAAAAATTAACCCCTCTTTCCCAAATGTGTCTCTCCTCAGGCCCGGGGGTTTAGCTGGCCAAATCCAGGATTTTGAGTTTTGAGGAGATCCTCCCCCCCCGTTGGACACGGGGGGGCCCGGCGTACACTGTTGGGACCATCCTGGATTCGAGACGCCGGATGGGGGGTCCCCAATATCTCGGGAGTGGGAGGGGTAGGGCCCGGAGGAGCGGTGCGGGGTCCCCGAGGGGGGACTTTTGGATCCGTCCCGGATGCCGAATTCCATCGTGGTCATCCTACGCGCCCTGCTCCGCGTCCTCCTGGTCGCCCCCGGGGCCCGGAGGGGGCCCTCCACCCGCGGTAAAAGGGGGGGGGGAAATCAGGGTTTTGGGCCGAGGCGGCTCCTCCCCCTTGTTCGGGCGGGTTTTTCCCCCGGTTTCGTGGGTTCCGGGGGTTTTTCTAGTTTGCCATCCCTTTATGTTTGTTGTTTGTTTGGTTTTTTGTCTGTTAGTCACACCTTTTTTGGGTTATGTATTTAGCACCCTTTTTGTTTCCTTGTTGTTTTTTTAGTGTTGGTTAAGGGGTTGTGTCGGGGTTTTTGCGTACCCGTGTCGGTACCCCTATTTTATAGTTTCCTCCTTTTTTGTTTAGGAGAGTTTTTACGCCCCGGGGTTGGTTTTTGGCGGCTCGATTTTATGCCTGTGTGGCCCCTTTTGCCTGGGGGGCTTTTTGGTTTTAATTTTTTGGGTTTTTTGCTTTCCCCTTAAGTAAATTTCTTTGGACTTATCTCTCCCTTCCCTTTCCCCGTTCTACACAAAAAATCCACGCAACGTGACAATTACATATGAGATGAGTAACCCAAGATAGTAAACATTTTTAAAAAGGTGACAAAACCGTAGAATAGAAGAATACAGAAATTATAATAGGGAAGATGAGTAACGCCGATCCTACACAAACTGTTCTCCGACAAAAGTTGTTTTGGGGTTTTTATACTTTAACCCAAAAAGATTCCATCCATCGATCCCCCGGGCCCGCAAACCGCTAGCCGGGCCTCTTACTCACTAAACGAACTAGCTACTTGCTTTTAGCCACAGCTAGCGGTTTTTTCAAAAAAGGACAATTTTATTTTTTTTTGCGGGGTTAATTTTAACACTGGACATTGATCACCGGATATTCGGCCAGTTGGGGACAGGCTTATCGAAACCCCGAAAATATAAATTTTTTTCCCCCGGGAAACACTGAAAACACTGGACCTTTAATCCGGATTTATCGCTACCAGTAAATACCCCCGCCCCGTACAAAAAACGGACGCGTGGTCTGGCTAATCATTGTCAAAAAAGGGCGGGGCCCCCCTAGTGTTTCCCCGGAGCCCCGCCGATCCTACACGGGGCGGGGCTGCCGAAGAAAAAAGCTGATGTGGTTTACGACTTTAACCACGAAGATTCCATCCAAACTGCTAGCCCGGCCCCCTAGCACACGCTAGCCGTGGCCTCTTTCTACTAGTACTTTACCCCCGGAACCCTTTTGAAAATCAGCTTACAGCCCGGGTATCTGTGGACCCGTTCCTTTTTACGGTTTCTCCCTCCTGTTATGTTTTTGCCTTTAGCCCTCAAACATGGTTAGTTTATTTTTGTTTCGGTTTTTTCTAATTTTACTATATCAATGTAGGGCCCCCCCCGCCTAGCAAAACCGGCCCTTTGAAGTCCTTTTTCACCTCCCCCCCATACACGCGGAGACGACTCAATTTAAGACTCTAGCGTGTATCTCTTTCATTGTTTCCCCAAAGTTAGGGGGGTTTCCTCCAAATTTACTCATATCCCTTTCCCTTTTCCTTGTCTGTACATAAGCCCCGAATCTTTTCTTTTAAAAACCCGGAAATTGGCCCCCCTTTATTCTATTTTAACCCAAAAGCACTAGAAGGGCCCGTTCTTAAAACCTTTAGCCGTATCCTTTTTTTAGTCCTCCCCTGGGCCCCTGGGATGTAGGGCTAACCCAGGCCCGCAGCCCCCAGTATCAATCCTACTCCCCAAAAGGGGGTATCATTTGTGATTTTGTAATCGCAAAAAGTCTTGGTTTCTTGCCAAAATATCAGAAATCTATTTTTAAGGTTTTTTTTATTCACTGCGGGAAAACACTCTGCCAACCCGATGTTCTAGCGTGTCGAAACCGGTCAGGAAGGCCACCAAAAATTTTGGAAAAAATTTTTTCCCCAAATATAACATTTCCGTCTAGATAGAACTGCCAAAAAGGGGGTTTGGGGTTTTTCAATCTACTGTGAGTAGCCCGAGAGCTCCCATTAATTTCTTTCCCCGGTCTGTGCCCCCCCCAGTTTTTAGCTTTTATTCTAAAAAAACCCCCTTTCCCGAAAATAAGGGCTCTCACTGGGGTTTTCCCCTTGCTACCGACCCCCCTCACCCCCCGCTGTGCCCTGGGGGCACCCTATGTGAATTGATTCCCCCCCCTTTATCCCAGAGTTGGGACTGCTTTTTGACCAAATTGGGGTATGCTTAATTTCCCCAGCACCTACAATCCAAACTAGAGCCCTCAACCTCACGCAAAATTTTTCAACGAAAATTTCCCGGGACAAACCCCAAATCCGTAAAAAATGGGTTCCCTCATTAAAAATCACCTGACAAAATTTCCCCCTAAATTTTTTTTCACCCTCAGCTGCTTCAACCAGGGTTTAGCGATCACTGCCCTTTTTGCCTGCGTCCGTAAAGGGTCCGCGGTCAAACGACCACCCCCCAAACACGCAAACGCTCCTAAAAAACTTAGGAGGAGGCCCTTTCCCAATTGGGCCTGGGGCCCCGGTATCCGGATGGATATAGATCTCATTCCCCTCATAGAGGAGCCCGGTTTTTCCTTAAAAATAATTTCCTCTCAATCTTAAATAAAAATGCCCCATTTAAAAAATACAGAAAATAAGAAAAACCCATATAGCCCTGGGTTTTCCTCAGCCCTTTAAATGCCCCTTGGCCGCACAAAAACATTTTCCCGGGGGCCCTAAGCTTGCACAAAAAAGCCCCCCCCATATGCCAAAAAATTTTAGGAAGTTAGGAACCAAAATACACAAGCAGTCCGGGAAAACCCAAAGGTTTAAATTTTTCCAAAAAAAAAAATTTCCCCCCCCTTTGCCCCTTAAAACTCCAAAAAATTTTGGGCCCCTGTAAAGTCCATTTGGGGAATAAGAGCAATTTCCCCCCCAGCTGCCCACTGCACTTTAGGGCCCAGGAAACACTATCACCCCCGATAAATCTACAATAATCGAGAATTTTAACAAGCATTTTTCTACAGTGGCCTGCCCTTTTCCCTTGGGGTACCACTAACCCCGGCCCCCAACTTTTCACCCCCTTTCTGCAACTTCCCCGCCCCCCCGCCCTTTCCCTTTACACAAATTTAGACAGCTGAGGGTTTTAAAGGGGCTGCAAAAACTGGTCCCCACAAAACAGGGGCCCAAAACAATCTGGACCCTTTCTTTCTTAAAAAAAAAGGGCCCCCGAAATTTTCGCTCCCCTATTTCTGTCTGTTCAACCTCCTTTCATAAATTTTTGAGTCCCCCGAAAATTGGGAAAACGGCCCCGGGGCATCCCCTCTTCAAAGGGGGTGGGCCCCTCTAGACCAAATTGCTACAGACCTATATCCAAAACCGCCCCGCCTTTCGAAAAAAATTCGAAAGCCAAGTTAACAAACAGATAACGGGCCATTTTGAATCCCACCGTACCTTCTCCGCTATGCAATCCCGGGTTTCCCAGGGTCACGGGTGCACTTTAGCCACGCTCAAGGGCCCAAACAAAAAATTATAACCCCGATTTATAAAAAGACAGACTTTTGCAGCCATCTTCATTGAAACCCGGCCAAGGCTTTCGACTGTAAAACCCCCGCATCTTTTTGGGAGAAATAAATAGCCTTTTTTCTCAAATGGGGCTGCCCGCCCCGGTCACCAATACTTCTCAGATAGAGTTTAGTGTGTCAAAACGGGGGCTGTTGTTGGAACCATGGCAGTTTTCTATGGGGGTGCCACAGGGTTTAATTCTTTTGGGGCCCACACTTTTTTTCCCGGGATATCAATGATGTCGCTCTTGCTGCTGGTGATCTCAGATCCACCCCTTTCGAGAAGACACCCCTTTTTATACTTTTGGCCCTTCTTGGACACCCTGTTTAAAAAAACCCCCAAACGAGCTTCAATGCCATACAAAAAAATCCTTTAGTAAACTCCAACTGCTCCCAAAAAACTAGTAAACTAAAGCATGCTTTTTAATCGAAACGTTTCTGGCACCCGCCCCCCCGACTAGAATCACCCCTCTGGGGGGCTGACCTAGAGTATGGGGGGAAAAAACTACAAACCTAGGGGTCGGTTAGACTGTAACTCAAAATTCCAGACTCACATAAAGAATCTCCCCAAACCAAATTAAATCTAGAATCGGCTTCCATTTTGCAACCCAAAACCTCCTTCACTCATGCTGCCAAACATGCCCTCGGGAAAACTTGGGCTATCCACCCGCCCTTGACTTCGGCGTTTTCTTTTACAAAAAGCCCCCAAAACACTTACTCAGCAAATGGGATGTATTTCTATAACAGTCCATGTTTTGTTTTCCAAACCCCCATACAAAACCAACCACTGGGGACCTGAAAGTCTTTTTGGGCTGGGTCCTCACAAATTTGTTCGTCGTAAAACCCCAAAGGGTCCAGGCCATCAAAAATCACTGCTAGGAAAATTTCCCGCCTTATTTTAAAGTTTCATGGTCACCTGTCAGGGTCTTTTGTTTTTAGGTGGGGTTTGTAGGAACAAACGCGGGAAGCAAAATAAATTTCCCCAAAAAGCTGTTTTTCCCTCCCCTAAACACGGGCCAACAGGACAAAAAAAGCCTGGACAGCAAAATACGCAGGGAAGGGCCCCCGGAAAAGACAAATGCGCACAAACAGGTGGTCAGGATAAAATAAGTGCACATAAAAATTTGAAAACGAACGCCCCGCAAACAGTGGAGAAAAAAAACGCTAAACCGAGAATACACAGAGGGGGAGGGTAACAACCCACACACAACAAAAAGAAAAAACAACGAAAAATTATAGGCCCACAAATTTAATAAAAAACAGAAACGGGGTGTAGAAACAAACAGAAAAAAACCCAAACAAAAGGGAAACATCAATCGGTGGACTAAAACCCCGGGGAGCGACGAACGCCGAAGCCTGCCCAAAAAAAGGGAGAGAGGCACCCTGGGGCCGAAACCTTGACAGAAACCCCCCCTTGACGCGCGGCCCCAGACGCGCCCCGGACCCCGGGCCCTTGGGGACGCCCCGGGGGGGCCCGCGGCCAGGGGCTTTGGGTACCCCCGAGGGAAATTCCGCAGGGGGCGACGGGCCCAAAGAGGGTCTCTCCTCGGAAACCCGCACCGCTCCCCCGGGGCCCTTTACCCCTCCACCCCAAATAGAAAAACTGAAGCCCCCCTTTTCCGACGTCTAAAATCCAGGATGGCCCCCAGGGTGTACGCCGGCCCCCCTCGTGCCCAACGGGGGCGGGGGGGGCTCCAAAAACTCATGTTCTTGGGGGGCCTGCTAACCCCCGGCCCTTGAGAAGGGACACAGGAAAACGAGGGGGGTTTAAACCCATTTATACTCAATGGTAACTTTTAATCTATAACATACCTTTTAAAACCTTCTCAGGATTTTAAAGGGCCCCAAAAAACAAACCCCGCCCCAGCTTCCGAAGGGCAGGCGGGGGGGGCCCGGTTTTTCGGGCAGAGAGCCAGACTGGGTTTCCCCAAAGGGCGTCCCTGGCCCCTCACTGGGGGTTTTAGGCCCGGCGCTCTCTTCTGGGCCGTAGGGCACGCTGCAGATGGACTTTGGCGGGTTTCCCCAAAGGGTCTCCCCCCGAGCCCCGCCCCCACTCTCCAGGGGGGGCCTCGATCGGGTCTCTTTTCCTTTGGTGCCAAAAACCGGGCCCTGGTCCCCCAAAAAACCCCCAAAAAAAGGGGTTATTTGGGTGGGGAGGGGCGGAGAGAGTTCGGTGCCATCTCGGCCCAGGGCAAAATCTCGCCCACTCCCCCCGGCCCGATCCCGGCAGACGTTGAGAAACCAAACCCACCCCGGGTTTAAAAGCGTTCCCCCGGGCCCATTACTCTCCGGGGGGGTAACCCGAGGTGAGGCCCCCGGGGGCCCCCCAACCCGTCCAAAAAAAGATCTCCAGACTCTGGGGGAAGGGGCCCTGGGTTTCAGCCAAAATGCCCCGGGCACCCCTTTAGTGCCGGAAAAACTGGGTAAATATGGGTTCGGCGGTCTCCCCCAAGGGCAGTAGGAAAGCCCCGGGCATGGGGAGAAAAGACGGGCCCCTTAGGGGAACCGGTCCACAACAAACCAGGATGGTGGGTTTTCCCCTTTGAGAAGGGGAAAGGGGTTCAGTTATAAAACCCAAACCGAGAGGGGGACCATGGTCGTTGGGAAGGGGCGGGGGCAGTAAACTTACCCTGGGCCCGTTTGCCCTAGGCGCCTTACACTGGGGCACACCGAGCAGGAGGAAAAAAAAACCCTACACCCCGGGCCCAAACGGGGCCCCCAAATTTATTTGGCACAAAGACGGGTGCACTCCCCCGGCCGATCCCCGGGGTCCAGAGGAGGGTGATTTGTGACCCCAAATAGATAACGACCCCGACACTCGAGCGGAAAAATACTTCCGCCCCTCCGGGCATTTTTGGGGATGGGGGTCGGTGCGTAATGCCCCCCTCGACCCCTCCGAATCGAGCCCCCCACACCCCCGGGTGCCCTGGGACCGCCCCCGGCAGTAGGGGGGGCCCCACAAACCCTCCCCTTCCCGAAAACCCGCGAGCCACCCGCATCTGCCTTCCCTTTTTGTGCCCCCGGGGGTGTAGGTGATCTTAAAAGAAAAAAGGGTCAAAAACATACTCCATCAAGCCTCCAAAGGGTTTCACCCTCCTCCCCTCCCCGGGATGAAACCCCAGGTTCCGGGGGTTTCCTTTTTCCAAAATTTGAGGAAAAAAGGGGTTAAAGCCCCCTCAAGCCAGTGCCTCCACCCCTTGGGGGGGCCCTGTACCACAGCTAACAGCCCCCGTCCCCTATTCATAATTTCGCTCCGCGGGCTGAGCTTCTTGGAATAGAAGGACAGGGGCGGAGTTTAGGGGCGCCCCCCTGACCGTTGGGAAAGCCGGCCCCCAATACCGGCCTCAGACGCGTCCACCTTTTACCTGAAATGGTTTAAAAAGGGATCCCGGGTTCCCCCAGCACCCGGAAACCGGGGGTAAAAAGGGCTTCAGCCTCCCAAAAGCCCCGTCCGCCCCGGGCTGACCACTTTCCCAAAAAACCGGAACCCCCCCAAAAGAGAGTGATGGGACTGCCCCCTTTCCCAAAAACCCCCGGAAAAAAACCCCCGGTAGAATTTGCAAACCCCAAAAAAATGCTGCACCTCTTTACAGGGGGGGGGTTTTCCAATTACGCCCCCGGCCCCATGGTTACCTCCCTCTCAAACCCCGGGGCGGGTGACAACTGATACCCCAAAAAAAGGGGATAGACCCCCCCCCCCCCCCCGGAAAAACAAAACATTCTCTGCCTTCACATACAGGGGTGGGTCCACCAGCCTCCGCCCAAAACTCTGCGCCCCCAGGGCCAATGCTCGACCGGGTAGGTGAGTACCCCGAGAATGTCCCTTTTATGTACACAACGACTCCCTGTCCCGCAGTCCTGAAAATTCATTTCCCCAAATGTTGGAAGGGCCGAGGGTTCATCAAAAAAAAATTTGGGATGGGTAGATATCGTAAGGGCCCCAGGTGGTACTAAAAGGGGGGTTTTCCATTTATCATCCTTCTTGGGTGCGCACCAAAATTGTACGGGGTCCGAGATCTAATTTCGTTTAAGAAACGCGCCCCATGCAACGACTCCGTCCTGGGCGCAATCAGGGGAGGGATAAAACTTTTTTTTTTTCTTTTTAAAACCGGGAACTGATTGAGCCCCGGGAATCGATGCCGGACGCAACCCCCATCCTTTTCTTACGAAAAAGAAAAGGGGGACGCGGGGGGAAGGGGGACGGCCGTTTTTGTTTTGTTTTTGGTTTGTTTTTTTTTTTTTTTTTTTCCCCCTTTTTTAGCGAGGATTTAAATCTCCTAGCCTTTTCCCCCTTGGAAAGGGTTTTTTTATGCACAATCCCCCGCCTATGGGGTGGGGAAAACCCCGGGGGGCGCCCCCGCCTTTCAAAAGGATAGCCAAAAACCCCCTACTCAGGGGGGAATGGCAATGGGGGGGGACCCCGGTTTGGGCCTCCACCGGGGGTAGCCCCTTTCGGGAAAAAGCCCAAAAAAATTAACCCCCAAAAAATGAGCAGACCACTCCCTTAAGGCCCTCTCCGCCCCGAAATCACTGGGTTATGGGTTAAATCAAAACCCGGGGATGCCCGCACCAACCCGGGTCCCCAGGGGAGTCAATTTAGGAACAGCTGAATTATCTCCTGATTGATCCCCCCGCCAACAACTAAGGGGCCCGTGACCCCCCTGATCAAGGGCCCACCCAACGGACCGGGTATCTAGGGGTGAACGGGGAAAAAAGGAAAAATCAAAAAGGGAAAAGAGGGGAATTTTCCCAAAGGGTAAACAAAACTTTTTACAATAAAATTCCCCGGGTGGCCCCCCTGAACTACCAGCGCCTTATGCTGGGCATGAGGTGAACCCGTGGAAAAAAAATAAGGGAACAGAAATGGGCAACAGAGGCTTTTTGGGTGAGTGGGGCGCCTACTACCGGGGAAGGGGAAACCCCCGTGCGGGACCGTCGTCATTCCCCTAGAGGGCCCTCCCCCGCACCTAGCCGCGGTGTGTCCTCCCCGACCACAGTTTGGGGGCAGTGGGGTGGACCCCCTAGTCGCCGGGGCCCTCCAAACTTTTAGCGCCAGCGCCCCCGAGCTCCATAAAGGGCAAGGCTCGGGTTTCGGTGGAGGATGGGGAAAGGGCGGGCCCCCCCAGGACGTTTTCCCCGGGTAAACCAAAGGGGATCTAACCGGAGGGAAAAGTCGAACCCCCGGGTTCGAAAGTGGACTGGTTTTCCCGGAAAAGGCCCGCTCCCCACGGACGTCCTCTCTGAGGCAAAATCGGGTTTTAGACGATGAGGGCCCGTCATTCCCCCCTGCATCCCGCCGCTAGAGTACGGAAAATTTGAGTGCGAATTCCTGAGCATCCCCCCTCCCCCCCCTGAGGAAGACCAGAAGCTCCCCCGCCGCTTTCCCCCCCGGGGGGTGGGTCGAACAAACCCCCCTAAAGGGGGGGGGAGAAAAGGTGTTTTGTAATAGTCGTGGCGTCGATCTTCCCTCCACTCCGCGTTGGCCCACTCCCAAAAATTTTCCGGCCCGGCAGGGGATCAGGGCGGACACGCTCTCATGCCCTTTAAGGGGGCCGGGTGTACTGGGGCCAGGGTACAGCTCTACCTGGAGCAGGGAAACCTTGAACCCAGCTGCCGGGGCCCGGGCGTAGGGACCCCCCCGGGGGAGATAGTCGGACCCGCGAAGGGTTTCCCGGGCCCCGGAATGGGGGGGGCTGGCCGATGGGCTTGGGAGGCGGCTGGCGGGGGGAGGCCCGGGCCCCAGCCCCGGAGGGGGGGAAACACCCCCTGCAGGGCGGCCCCCATCTGAGGGCTTTCTCTTTCGTTCCCGAACCTGGGTTTTAAATCTTGAATGTGCTGCTTCGGTCCCCCGATTCCATTTCATCGGTTTTGTGATTTTGTTTAGGCCCTTTTTGGGAGGGGTGGTGTAGGAATCAAACGCCCGGAAACGACTGAATTCCAAAAAGCTTATTCCTGCCCCCAAACACAGGAAAAAGGGCAAAAAAAAGCTGACAGCAAAATACGCACGAAGGCGAAAAAAACAAATGCGCACAAACAAAGGGGGTTTAGGATGAAATAAGTGCACATACAAGTGCAAAAGAACGCTCCAGCAAAAAAATGGAGAAAAAAAAACGCTCCCCAAACCCAGCAATTACACAGAGACGGTAACCCAAACAAACACAACACAAAAACCCAAAAAAACGAGAAAATTATTTGGACACTAATTACTACCCCCAAAAAAGAAACAGGTGTAAAAAAACAAACAGACAAAAGCAAAAGAACATGAAAAAAAAATCGGTGGGAGCTAGAATTCCGGAAAACGACGGAAAGCCGAAGCCTGCCCCGAACAAGGGAGAGAGGCAGCCCCGGGCCCAAACCCTGGGGCATCACCATAGCAGCACCCACCCCTAGTTTCGTCCAGCAGGTATTCTCATTTGGGCATTCCCAAAAACCAAAAACCTCCTTTGGCTGCCATTCCTTTTCCCGTTTCTGCTGCAATGACGGAAAAGAATTGCAAAAATCTCTGGGAAAATGGAGACCCTTTTCTCCCCCCATAAATTTAAGCATCAGTTGTCAGAGCCCCCTTACCGATCACTGACCTGTACACAGGGCCCCTTGAAATTAGCCCCCCAAAATACCTTAAACCCCATATTGTTTTTTATTTTGCTATTTTGCAACCCCCGTATCTCTATTTTCCCAAAAAAATCTCTTTAAAAATCTAGCATTCCGTGTAATACTATTGTAATTATTCGAATATAGCCTATTTTTTGCCTTACCCCAACTTGCTACTTTGCAAAACTGTTAAGATTTCTTTTGTATTTTTTGACTTTTTTTTGTTTTCCATATAAAATCTGGTTGTTGTTTTATCGCACTGTTGTTTTTGTTTTGGCCAGGTCGCAGTTGTAAATGAGAACTTGTTCCAACGGCTTACCTGGTTAAAAAAAGGTAAAATAAATAAAAAAATTGCCTAAAAATATTCCCGGGGCAGTATTATTTTGACCCTTCTCAACCTTAAGCTTGATCTTTCCTCAGAGAATTTTTCCTCGGGGGGGGAGTTAAATGCTGACCTTTTCCAATTTTAAAGTTTGATCATTGCCCAGAGAATTTTCCCCCCTGGGGGAGTTTTATCTTGATCCTGTCTAACCTTAAGTTTGTATTCCTCGAGAAATTCTCCTGGGGAGTTTTATTAGGACAAAAAAGTCACCCCTCGCTCCGAAAAAACACAGACTCCCCCTTTTTTCTTTTAGGAGCCAATCTAAGCCTGTCTTTTGCCGATCACCCATTTGTTGCTGTATTTGTTCTCCCAGCATTGCAATGCGATGAAAACCGGTGTGAAATGGTAGAGTTAGCGGTGCATAGAGCGTTTCAATCGGTGATTCCCCCCCCCCTCTGAGACCTTTAAGTAGTTGTTTCCCCGCTCCCCTGGCCTTTTGGGAGCGAGGGGGGACGGTGTTTTGAGGGTGATGTGAGATGTGCAGAGGGTCCCGGTTTTAAGCCCCGGTATGGCCTTTTGGGCCTAATGTCCTTAGTGGCCCCCGACAGACCAGAAGAAATTCCAATGGCCCCCGACCGACTCAAAAGGGAAAGATCTGGGGATGCCCGTATAACCCCAATGTTTTTTTTGATAACTATTCGGGAACACTGCCCCTGGAAAGTAGTACTTGAAATACACTCAAATGTTATCTAAATCTGGGTGTTATTCTTTGTCTATGACACCCGTCGTTCCTTTTTTTATCCTGAGGCACAGTTTCCAGATCCCCCTGCGTTCTTTTATTATCTGAGGCCAGTTTTCCTGATCCCCCTCGTTTCCCTTTTTTATCCTGAGGTCCAGTTACCCCGATCCCTGCGTTCCCTTTTTAACCGAGGTCACAGTTACCCATGATCCCCCCTGTCGTTCTTTTATTTCCCGAGGACAGTTTTCCCCGATCCCCCTGTTTCCTTTATACCTGGGCACGTTACCCCGATCCACCTGTCTTTTTTATTATCCCGAGGTCAATTTCCCCGATCCACCCGTCGTTCCTTTTTTACCGAGGTCACAGTTTCCCCCTGATCCATGTGTTCCTTTATTTTCCTGAGGTCACAGTTTCCCATGTTTCCACCTGTCGTTCCTTTTATTACCCTAAAGGTCCAGTTACCCAAGCAACCCCAAAAACCCTTTTTGCTGGTTTTCCAATAATCTTTTGACCCTCGTATTTTAAATGCGATTTTCTGACTTCAGTTGTGGTTCCGCTTGGAAAGGGAATATACTTTTCCAAATCCTGTCGGGTTTCCCTTCTCTTCTTTTTTTGGGCTCTTTACTTTTGTCAGTATCCCTTTTTCCCTTAAACCCAAAATGTTCGGGTTTTCCAAATTTTCCCTTTTTTGGGGGGAATATTTCAAGGGGGGAAAAATCAATGGGGGGGAAATTGGTGAGTCTTGGTGGTCTTGTGGGAAATCTTGGAGGTCTTGTGGATTTTGGGGAGGTCTTGTAGGACCCTTGGGGGTTTACGTGTTTTTAAAAGGTCCTCTGAATGGGGAGCAGCATTTATTTTCAACTGGAAAAAATGACCCCAATCAGTCCCCTGCAACAAAAATAAATAGGCAACAAAAGGGGGCCCTTTTAAACCCTTTCTTTTTGGAGTTATGCCAGGAGAAAAAATTTTGTTAATTATACTTCCATAATTCCAACTCCGGTTTTTTGAAGACTAAAAATCGGGACGGGATTTTTTTTTTTTCTGTAGGCCAAAAGATAAAACCTAACCCTTTTTATTATTAAGTAGAAAGCAAGGGGTTAAAAGAGCCTTCATAACAAACTCATAAATTTAAATGAAAACTCCTTTTAGGGCCCAGTAAAACCCTCAAAAATTTGACTTATCCTCCCAATAGTTTTAAATTTGGTAATAAAAATTTTGTTTTTTTTAATGCCTTTTAAGAAAGGTTGAGTTTATTGTGATGAGCCCTTGTCCTGGGGGGCAAAAACGAGGGATTTTCCCTAGATGGGCCAGGCGGGAAAACTTTGGGCCCATACTGTAAATTTTCATGAAACACAAATGTAAGGTGGGTTATTTAATGTTGGGTTTTGGGGCTTGGGTTTTTAGCAGGGGGGTTAAGGTTGGTTTTTTTAAATTTTAGGGGTTAGGCATTGGGGTTAGCAGTGTGGGGTTAAAGGTTTTGGGTTATTCATTTTTAGGGTTAGGCTTTGGGGGTTGGGCAGTGGGGTTTAAAGGGTTTAAAGGGTTTTTTTAATTTTGGGGTTGGGCATTGGGGTTGCAGTGTGTTAAGGTTGGGTTATTTAATGGGGGGGTTTGGGCATTAGGGTTAGCAGGGGGTTTAAGGTTGGGGTTTATTCATGTTGGGGGTTGGGCCCTTGGGGTTAGCTTTTTAAAGAAAATAAAAGTAATCCGTTTTACTTTAAACTGAGTGCCCGAAACCAAAATTTAGTTACTGATGAGAATTCTGGACTGAGATTTGAAAGAAAATTTCCCCAGGCCCCCCAAGTGGTTGAGCGGTTAAGGCACTGCGTCGCCCAGTGCTTGAGGCGTCATCCCCGGGACCCGGGAAAGACCCGGGCCCGGGTAACCCCCCTGCCGGGACTGTGAGACCCATAGGCAGAGCAAAAAAAAAGGAAAGGGATCCCGTCACGGTATCTTGGCTTTTAAAAATTTGAAAATGGGGAAAATGCATTTTTTGCCCCGTAGTTTAGGCCTGCTCATCCCAAAACCCCCACCAGGGGCATTCTTTTTGACTTTAGAAAAACCACTCCCCCACACAAAGCCATACACGTCCCTTTTGCAGGTGGGGCCCGGTTTTGGACGTAGGGCCCAAAATTTCTCTAAAAAAACTTTGGAGGAGGCTTATGGTAGAAAAATAACATTCAATTTCGGGCAAACAACTTGGGGGGCTTTTCCTGCAGTAAGCACGCCAATTGAAATTGCTTTTTAAAAAACCTCGGGTTTCATCTGTGGCATTGCATGTGTGATAAAACTCCCTTTTTTTTTTAAATTTGGCCCTTTTTAAATCGTCCCCTAGCAAAATTGCCCCTGGTAATGATCATGCTGTTTAATCAGCTTTTTGATACCCAACAGCTTTTAAAGGGATGGTTTATTATGGCAAAGGAGGAGAAATGCCACAAAACGGGGGTTTGTGCCCAAAAAATTTGGAGAAAAAAAGCTTTTTGGGAAAGTAGGGGAAAATTTTGGGAAAATCTTTTATTTCAGCTCATGAAAGATGGGAAAACCACTTCCGTTGTTGCTTTTATATTTTTTTTCCCGTATAGTTTATTTAATAGCACTTTTCAGACATGAAATGAAAGCAATCCCGGGAAAAAAAAATGAAAAAAAACTATGAAAAAAAAAAAGGGAAAATATTTATAGACAAAAAAACAGGGGAAAAAAAACTAAAAAAATATCAATAAAACTGAAAAAACCTAAAGAGATCTAAGGAAAAACATTGGTTAAAACAGTAAGAATATGAGGTAATATCCAGCCAAAATATAAGTGGTTTTCCCTCCCACTGTTTATAAACAATATAATTGACAAAAACCAAAAAATCTTTTTAACACATAAATTATTATGATTACAAAACTGTTACATAAAATGGAAAATTATGAAAAAATTAAAAAACCCAAAGGAAACCCCCCTTTGGGGTTCCCATATGTTTTGGGCAAAAATTTCTTTTCCCAAATAGGGAGGGAAGGAAAAATTTTAAAATTTGGTTATTTTGCCAGGTGGATTTTTTGAAATATGAGAGGGTTTTGAGTCATGTTTTTAGCAGGGAAAAAAAGACAATTAGCACTTAAATTGTAAAAAAAATAGGGAGTGGGGAAAGATTTTTAAAAAAAACAGTTCATAGCCCCCATGGTTATCCTGGTCCAGGGTTTATAGGCTGAAGATTTTAAAATGAAGTTTTTTTAAAAGCTTTGGGAAACAACGACCAAAAAAAATAAAATATTTTTAAACTTTAACTTTCAACCAAAACAAAACGAGTTTGGCCCTTGAGCTTTAGTCTTTTTTTAAACGTTTTCGACTTATTTTCCCAAGGTGGGAAAATGCCCAATGTCAAAACATTTTTAACGGTCCAAATCAAAAACCAATATGCAGAAACAGTTGTATAAATGGAAAACTAAAAAAAAATGTACTACCCGACACAAAAAGTTCCACAATAGTAATCTTTAAATTTGAATTTTTTTAAAACAACCACCTTTATTAACGGCCAAACCCAAAAAAACAGTTGTTTTGACAAGTGGCAATAAATCATGATATGGGATTAGGGGGGAGATGGGGGGTTGCACCCCTTGTTAAAAAAAAACCCCACCCAAAAAACCCCACACGAAATCTGGGAAAAATTTTGTCCCATAGGGTTCAGAGGCAATTTGTAAAAAAAGGGACCCACAAGAAGTTTGCTTTTTGGATTCAAGGGGTCGCCAACGGGGGAAGTGAACAAAATTTCTTTTCAGAGCCGGATTTTCCCCCTGATGAGGCCTAATATCCTTTACCCCACGTTTGAAAATCAATAAAACGGGGGGAAAACTTTTGGGGCGGCGCAAAATTTGGGCCCCCTTTCGTCCAGGGAAAGGGGAGGGAATGCCCCAGCAGGATGTGCTCATTTGGTAGAGCATTGGGGGTTTGCAACCCCGGGGGTGTGGGTTCGTTTTCCCACGGGGGGGCCAGTATAAAAAAGAAAAAAAAAAAATGTATGCATTACAAAACCCGGTAAGTTGCCCCGGAAAGAGCGTCTCCCTAAATGACAAAAAAATGAAAAAAGGTAAAGGGTTTTAATTGTAAAATTTCTTTTAAAATACTCTTTACAACAATTTGAAACTTTGTGACATTTTTTAAATTTGATATCATAAAAAAAACCCTTTCATGTAGTACTTTTGATTTTTAACCCAGAGTTCTTTTCCCAGCGTTCTTTCCCAAACATTGATCACAGCTAAAAGGGTTTTTCCCCTCCAGGTGTGTTCTCAAATGTCCCTTTCGGGTTTTGTTTAATCCCCTAAAACTCTTCCCCCCATTGATCACAGTATAAGGTTTCTCCCCTGGTGGTTTTTTGGTGATGGGCAGATGGCTAGATGAAGAAAAACTTTCCCGCATTGACACAGCGAAAAGGTTCTCTCCGGGTGGCTTTTCTCAAATTTTCCATCAGCTTGCTTGTTCGACAAAAAAATTTCCCACATTGTCACAGCTATGGGGGTTTTCTTCCTGTGTGTATTCTTGGTGGATAGCAGACGGGAAAAAGGTAGAAAAAACTTTTCCCCGCTTTGATCACAGCGAAAAGGGTTTTCTCTCCTGGTGTGTTCTTGGTGTGACCCCAAAATGGGACGAAAAAAAACCCCTCCAAAAGGTCGGGAGAAATTTGGTGGGGTTTTCCCCTCCAGTGGGGGTTCTAAAATGTACCTTCATTTTGCGTGAACACTAAAACCCCTTCCCACATTGATCAAGTTTAAAAGGTTTTTCCCCTCCAGTGTGCCTTTCAAATGTTACCATAAGGTTTGCTTGACGACAAAAAACTTTTCCCCAAAATTTGATCACAGTTTAAAAGGGTTTTCTTTCCTGTGTGGGGTTTTGGGTGTGTTTCCTTAAAATTGGGACAAAAAAAAAACTTTCCCCACAGTCGGGGGTCTTTTCCCGGTGTGGTTCTCGGGAAATAGTCAGATGGCTAGAGAAACAAAACGCTTACCGCATTGATCACAGCATAAGTTCTCTCCGGGTTGGGTGTTCTTGGTGTATAGTCAGAGGGCTAGATGTAACAAAACCCCTTCCCAAAAAAATTTGAAAAAACCAAGCATAAGATTTTTTTCTGTGTTTTTTCTTTTGGGGGTTAAGTTAGATGGCTTAGATGAGTAAAACTTTTCCCCACTTTGATACAGCTATACGTTTTCTTCCTGGGTGTGTTCCAATGTCCCTTAAGGCAGCTTGATGATTTAAAAATCTTCCCCCCATTGTTTACGCTATGGTTTCTCTCCTGAAAGGATTCCATATGTCTTTTAAGGTCTGCTGAAGAGTAAATTAATTCCCACAGTCAGAGAAGCAGTGAGATTTTCCTTGGGTTTCCCTGGGTTTTTTGAGATGTTTGTCGGGGGACTTTCTCGTCCCCTCAGCTTCATGTGTTGTTGGGCCCCAAAAGGACCCAACGATATTTCAGGGCTAATCTTTCTGAGGGGAAGGGAAAAAGTCGGGGAACAGAGGGTTTAAAAGGGCCCCAAACAGCAAAAAATACTGTTTTTTGAGGTAAAAGGTGATCCCCCAGACCCGTACCTTTGAACCCTGTACAAAAATTTGGGAATCTGTTAAATTATTTGGGGAATTGCCCTAAGACAGTCAACGTGAGCAAAAAATAGTAAATCTTGTTTTTTTTTTCCACTTTGGGTAGTAACATCGATTTTTTGTGGGAAGAAATATGAATCCCACACAAAAAATAGAACAAAACCCTTTCCCCACTGGAAAGTGATATTTGCAGGGCCCCTTTTTATGTAGGCTAGGGAGCAGCATTTCGTTTTTTGTTTAAAAACCGTGAGAAAAACCACCTGTCAAAATATTTTTTCTCAAAACACAGGGATGTCGAATTAAAAGGGAAATAGTACCCCCAGAGGCCCTTGGATTTCCCCAAAAAACGGGAGGTTTTTCTGGTTTGAATTTTTCCCTCTCCCCCCAATGAAAAAAATGACTGAAGGGCCCGTTCAGAAGGACAAAAATTTACAGATGGGTTTTTTGGGGCCTTTTGCATATAATTACATTGGGACCCGCGGACAGTGCCCATTTATCCAAAGGGGAGAAAGTAATTGTGGGGTGGGGGAAACTGACTTTTGGGGGGGATTGGGCCGGCTCGAATGGGCCCTTTCCCAATTCCCCCAAAAGGGTTCGAGGGGTTTGAGGAAAGGGGTCTGTGAAGGCAAGTCAATTTTCCTTCCACACGATCTCGAAAAACCCATTTCTTTTGGGTTTTTTGTTTACGCACAGGGGCATTTTCATGCTGAAAAAGGAAAGGGCCTTCCCCAAAAATGTTGCCCCCAAAGTTGGAAAACACAGAATCGTCAGAAGTCATGAGCTGTTTGCGTTTTTAAAATTTTTCACTGGAAAATAAGGGGGCGAACCAGAAAACCCGCCCCGGCCATTATTCCCCCCCAAAAAAATTACAGTTGGCAAGCATTTGGGGCAAGAGTGGTTTTCCGGGCTACCCCTAAAAACCCGGGGTTCGTGTTCGGGGTTGATCCCCTCCCGAGGACGCCCTTTCCCACTGTCCCGAGTTTCCCAAAGGCAGCGAGCTTTTGCCACTCCAGCCGACATTGGGGATTAAGATGGTTTATCTGGGGGTTTTTGTTTCGGCGACGGCCATGGAAACCCATTTTAGGAAACTCCCCAACCCAAAAGTTATTTTGCTAACGGCTTCCAGAGGGAGTTTGGAAGCGCTTTAGAAACCGGGGGGGCCCGTTGTGAGCTTGTGGGGGCCTACCACTTCGCGGTTAAACCCTTGTTGCCCCCTAGGCCCTTTTTATTAAAAATAACAGCATTTCAGTTTACCGGGGCAGCCTAGCAGGGGGAAAAAAATTGACGAACTGACTTGTGGGAAAAGGGGCATCCCAGACGGGGGGCACGTTTTAAAATCACGAGCGCTTAAATAAGGCCCTTTTACTGCCAAGTTTTTTCTATGGGAAAATTTCAGGCTGTTTGGTCGATTTTTACAAAGTCAGAAACGGTTTTGGCCGAAAACGCCGGGAAACGACCCCCAAATTTTAAGGGGTGTCCCCACCCCTTTTGTATATATGTTGTATTTTTGGGCGGGTCGACTAAAATCTTGCGACAAAAGAGCCTATCGACCAAAAAATCGGGCAAATGACCAGGGCAGCCCCCAAAAAAAAAGAAAATAACATTTGCAGAAATTTTAAAATGATTTATCAACACTCCCAAAAAATTTTACCCCCACAGGAAAGCCTCACTGGCCGATATAGAAAGACCCAAAAAAACGTATAGCCATTGATTTCCCGAAGAATATAACTTTTAAAAGCCTCAAAGGGTTTTTAAAAAGTCTTAAACCCCCTCAGAAAAACCAAAAAAATAAGGTCATATAAAAGCCACTGTTTTTTAAAAAAACAATGTATAGGCCTAAAATTGGGGTTTAAAAATGTATTTTTTACTTTTGGGGCCGGGCCCGTCCGGTTTTTCATAGTGTAGGAATCCCGGGGGGGGGAGCCCGAGCTGGACTCAAAAGGGGCAAGGTGTCAAGCCAACACCTTAAACTGTTATACCAAGATGTTGAATTCCCCTTGATGAGGTGTAGGTTTTTGGGGTTTAAGGGTTTCTATTTTATTTTTTTTATTTTTTTCACCCTTTTTTTAAAAGGTTTAAAACCCGTTTAGAAAAAGGGCTCATTTACAACTGCGACCTGGCCAAAAAATAAAACAAAACAGTGCAATAAAAAAAAACACAGGTTTCTATGGGGTAAAAAAAAAAAGCCAAAAAACAAAAGAAAAATATATACAGTGTGTGCAAAAGTAGGAAAATTATGGGGGTAAGGGGAAAAATAGGCCCTAGTGCAGGGTAATTTCAAAAGTATTAACACTGGAATGTAGATGTGAAAAAAATTATGTGCAAATAGAGATACTTGGGGTGCAAAAAAGCAAAAAAAATAACAATATAGGGATGAGGTTTTGTTTGGGGGGCCAACCCGATGGGGGTTTTGGGGACAGGGCAGTGAAAAAGGGAAGGTGCGCTGAAACTGATGCTTAAAATTTTTTGAGGGGATAAGAGTCTCAGCTTCAGGGGATTTTTGCAATTCGTTCCAGCATTGGCAAACAGAGAATGGAAAAGGGAAAGGCGGCCCCCAAAAGGGGGTGTTGGCTTTGGGCCCCCCCTGAACCCGTGAGATATTTCCTGTGGAGCGCAGACTACCGGTTTTTGGGGGCTGCTTTTGGGACCAAAGAGCTAAGATAAGGCGGGGGGTTTGCCTAGCAGTGATTATAGATGGCCCCGGAGCCAGTGGGTTTTTCGATGGGAAAAGTAGTGGGGCCAGCCAAAAAGCGTACCCGGCACAGTGGGGGTAGTATATGGGGCCTTTTGGGACCCAAACCCGGGTGGCAGTGATAGACACATTCCCAAATTTTCGGGGGAGAGTGTTGGGGGCTATTTTGTAAAGACCTCGGGCCCAATTTAAGGATGGTTTGGGGTAGTCCGTTTTTCGAGGGGATGTTTGGCAGCATGAGTGAAGGAGGGGTTTTTTGGGAAAAATTTGGGGAAACCCATTTTAGATTTTAAATTTGGTTGGAGAATTTTTTAGTGAGTCTGGGGAAGGGGGAGTTTTTCAGTCTAAACCCGAACCCAGGTATTTTTAGTTGTCCAACCCTTTCTCTAGGGCAGACCGCGAGAGTGGGGATTCCCCGTCGGGGGGTGGGTTTTCCAGCAGCGTTCGATTTTAAAGCATGCATTTAGTTTTCTAGTGTTTAAAAGCGTTGGAGGCTTTCTGGGAAGGGGTTTTGATGGGATTGAAGCCGGGTTTTGGGGGTTTTTTAAAACAGTGTCCAATGAAGGGCCCGATGTATACAAAATGGGACAATAGCTTTTTCCCCATGAATTTGGGGATTGGTTTCCCTTTCCCCCGCCCCCCCCCTCAGCTGTTTACCAAACCAAGTCTAAGGGGAGCCATTTTGTTTCGTTTAAAACCCCAGGTTGGCTTTTTAAAAAAGGGCCCCAGCAAACAATCAAAAAATCTGGTTCAAAAAAATTCAAAGCTGTCATTCGGGCCCCTGTTTTGGTAATAAAAATGATGGATGGGGCTGGAAAGGAAATACTCTCAAATCTAGACAGACCCATGGATGCAAGGGCGACCATTTCCCTGTATCCCAAAATTTTTTTTTAACCAGGTTTAGGGTATACATGTTGGTTTACATTACATTTTTTCAAAAAATTTGGAAATAAAAAAAAATTATTTTGGGGGCTGAGGGGTAAGGGCAGTTGAACTAAGCCCCTGAGGCATGTGTTTTATTTTCAAAAATCAATGGTAAATAAATAAATTTTAAAATCCAAAATTGGGGTAGCAACGGGAGATTTCCCCTTTTAAAACCACAATCAAATTCAACAACTGCCCGAGTTTGTGCCTTGTTTTTAAAACAGTACTTACTAGGTTTAAACAGGGCCTGGTTTTTCAAAAGACTTTCTGCTAAGTTAAACATTAGAATCATTGGAGGGCCCTTTAAAAGCCTTTGGGGGAAAAAGGAAACCCGGGTATCCCGTTTTCCCCCTCTTTCCTCCCCCTTTTCATGTGAAAATCATCTTCCCCCCCTCCTCTTTCACCCCCAAAAACCCGGGAGCTCCTTTTCACCCTAACATCTCCTCCTTTTCTTTAAATTTTGAACGCCCTTTCCTCCCTTTTTTCACGGGAAAAGTCTTTCTCTTTTCTTTCACGGGAAAAACCCGTTCCCCCCTCTAAATTTTTTTTGTAGAACATCCCCCTTTTTCCCCCTCCTCTTTTACAGAGTTCTTTCCCTCCAGAGACTCTATTCTTTAGCAGGAGGAGAGTTTGCTTAGGAGCTCATGGGGGGATGTTTGCTAGAAAGGGTAGTGCAAATTAACCAGCCCCGCAGCGGGCCAAATAACAAAAAACCCCTAAATATAAAAATTTAAAAGGGGGAAAATAACTAGACGACAGAAGGGGTTTTAAAAAAAGGGTAAAATACACGAAAACGTCAAAAAAGAGCTTATTGGTTGGGCCTTTTTTTAGCAAGCTCCGAGGTGTTGACTAAATGGTTTTCTGGTTGAAAGAAGGGTCCCGTTTAAATAGATTATTCCCCTCCACTAGCAGCATAGCCTTAAATTCCCCCACGCCAGGGGACGGACGTGGGTACGAATAGTTAAAAAAGTAGATTTTTTTTCAAAACAAAAAAGTTAACCCTCCCCCTTTTCCTTTGGGTCAAAAGGGCCCGCCACGGGTTGAACCAAAATTTTTTAAAATTTTTTTATTTTGGGATCATTTGTGAGAAAGGAAAGGGAGTGCGCTTTTTAAAGGGAAAATAAACACTGCCCCTTCTCAAAAAATCAAAAAAAAATCAAAAAATTTTAAAAAAAGTGGGTTTAACCAGTGGGGGTCATTTTGGGGCCCTAGGAACCCAAGGGAGGGTTTTAAAACGTAGGAAGCATGAGTTTTTTTTCCCACCAATGGGGAAAAAAACACAGTGTGGGTTTAAAAAATTAGTAAATTAGTTTTAGTCACGATTTGGGGTTTGCTATAAGGAAAAAAAACAGGTTTTGTTTTTTTGTTATTTAATTTTTTATTAAAATTTTTCCGGAAACTTCTAAAATAACCCCTAGTGCATATTTTTCAACGTCATATGGAGGGGAATCTACTCTTTTCTACCGATTATAGGGTAGCTCAAATGAAATCCAAACCACACCCCATTTCTCTTTAAAACTATTTGGGGGAAAAACTTTTATTAAAATAACCCAAGATAGACCCGAGCCGTGTTTCCCAAAGGGGGCAAATTTAAACATAGGGCAGAACAAACAAGGAGGTGGGCAGAGCCCAACAGGGGCAAGAGAGGTCCCATTTGGGCGTTTTTTAGAATTTTTTTGATAAATTTCCCTTAAAGGGGAAAGCCCACTTTTTGGGAAAATTGCCAATGGGCAATAACTAAATTTGCCCCCTTTCCCCTTTTTCGTATTTTGGGTGAAATTGGGAGAAAAATTTTCCCGTCAACAAAAAAGTCCGGGTATGCTGCATCTTTCGAGGCTTTTATTAAAATTACGAATTTAAACATAGATAAAGACTCGCGATGTCCGGAGAAAGGTCCCCCGATTTATTTGGCCTTGCCGTCTCATCGTTTTCCCCCTATTTTAAAAAAGGCCCAAAAAAAAGGAGGAACCCCCCTTTGGGCCCAAACACCCCGTCCCCCCCGGGGTCACCCCCCAACGCTACATTTGAAATAAGATCATAAAAAAACATTCTTTGTTCCTTTCCAAAAAATTTAACAAAGGCATAATCTTCAGATACGATACACTCCCTTTTAAAAAAAAAGCAATTTTTTACAAAATTTTGGGAAAGGGAAAGTTACAAAACGTAGTTCCCCCTCCGTTTGTTAAGTTTTAGTGATTTAAACCGAAAACTGTATTGAGATAAAGTTTCAAAAGAAAAAAAAAAAAAAGAAAAAAAGGCCCAAAACCATTTTCGCTCCAAACTTTCCCACTTAAGGGGAAATGGGCTTTCCCCTCAACACCATATTTTGGGATTGAGTTGAAACGGCAAAAAAAAAAAAAAAAAAACAGTATTGCCCATCGCTCCAAACCCCCTACGGGCCCCGGGAGAGGCCCAAGGTCGAGGGGCCAAAGCATCCTCTGAAACACGACCCCCGCCAAAGCCCGCACGTTCTTGACACACTGCTCGCTTTTAACCCGGAAACCCAAACCGCAACCAAAAAAGTTTTTTTAAAAGGAAACGAAATACAATGGCCCACCATGTAGCATGCATGCGGGCCCCGGGCCCCCCCACAGGAGTCGCTAGACCCCGATGGGGCAAGGGCATTCCCCCCCGGCCTTAAAACCCGGGCGACGTTTGGGCCCAATTTTGCGCCGGGGTCATGGGTCCCCCGGCCGCGCCCGGCTGCGAAACCCGCCGGGGTGGGAAACCCCGGGTTTTGTTTGTGAGCAAGCACTTTTTGCAGTGCCTTTCAACCCTGCCACCCGGGAAATTTAAAAACTTTTTCCAACCCAAATTCCGGGGGGGGTAGTTTAGCACAACAAACACTCACACAAAACAAAACAAACAACACAACAAAACAACACACAACACACCCCACACACACACCACACACACACACCAACGGCACTCCACACACACACACACACCCCACACCCAACACAAACACACACACACACCACAAAACACCCCAAAAACCAACCCCGCACTTTACCCCACCCCACACACAAACCAAAGGCACTAAAAGTTTCCCCGAAATGATTTTTTGCCCCCCCCCAAAAAATTGGCCGTTTTTTGGGTTTTTCACAAAAAAACCCGGGTCACAGACATAGAAAAACAGGAGACCTTTACAGTTCACACCTGGGTCTAAAACATTATGGAAAATATTTAAAAAACTTACAAATATCTGAGGGAGCTTTATACCAAAAAAGGGCAATCTTTCAGTTGGGTTTCATCCCTTTTTGGGCTTATAAAGAAGAATATACCCATTTGATTTTTGAAGAATATAATTTTTAAAGCCTCCGAGGGTTAGTTTAATGTCGTTTCCCCGTCAGCACCCCAAAATATAAGCTTGTTTTTACCAAGTTTGTAACAAAGTAAAGAAAAAACACTGTAAAACCTTAAAAACAGGGAAAAAACCCAAATCATTGTGAATATGGATGGTCAATTTCATTTGTCTATAAATTTGAGGGGTTAATTTCCCCAGGGTTTGTCCCGAGTTTTTCCCCAAAAAACAGTGGGGGGGGAACCCTTTTTGCTGTGATTCCCCCTTTTAAGGTACCTTTCCCTTTGGGTTTCCCAAAAGGAGAGAAAAAATTATTTATAAGTATTGGCATAAAAAAATAATAAAAAAAAACTGCTTCCCCACCCCGCGAGTGGCGGTGGTTTTAGGCGATGCTGTCAGAGGGCGATAATCAGGGAGGAAACGCTTTTTAAACAACAGCTAGTCAGCCAATGGTAGCTTTTAGCTTCAAGCTCTTTTTGGGGAAACCCCCCCCTTTTTTGGGGTGATTAATTTTTTTAACAGGCATTGGGGTTTTTTGTAAAAGGGACTTCTGTACCTTAAAAATTTTTTTCCCGTTAAGATAAGCCTAGTTAACCCCTTTTAAAAATTTTTTTTTAAATTTATGGTTGGGGGGTTTTTAAAAAAGTTTTTGCTAAAATTTTTTTACAATTTTTCCCCAAAAACCTTTTTAAAAAAAAAAAAAGCTAAAAAAAAACCCTTAAGCAAACTTACCCAAAACTTTTGCAAAACAAGAGGAGGTTGCGGGAAAGGGGGAAAAGGGGGTTTTGGCTGAACATTGTCGTGAAAGAGGGAAAAGGAGGGGAAAGGATGTCACAGAAAAACAGAAGAGAGGGGGGTGTTACGTGAAAGAAGAAGGAAAGAATTACAGTGAAAGAAGGGAAAGAGCTTAAGAGTGAAAGAAAAAGAGAATATCCCGGAAAGAAGAGGATCCCGTTTTTGGACGAAGGGGGGGGAGAGAAAACGCCTTGAAGGAGGAGGGGGAAAGAGAATGAAGGGTTTAATTAAACCCCAGTAAGTGGTCTTAAAAATTAGTTCACTAAAGTTTTTAAATGAGACGTGGTTTTAAAAGCCTTTCAAACTAAGTGTACATGGTTTAGTTCTTTTTAATGAAAAAATTTTTTAAAAATTAATTAAGTACCTAAAAAATGGACTAAAGGGACCCGTTTGCCCAAAAATCTGGGTTACGGGAGACGTTCAAAGGGAGATCCCCTTTTTCAAGCTAAAAAGTAAAAATAGTTTGGACAAGCAAAAAGAGTTCGTGGCAACTTATCAGTATGCTGCCCCCCGGGATGTACCCAAAAAAAGGGTTTAAAAAAAATTTACAAGCAACCAAAAAATCCCTTTAAAATACCTGTCTGGAAAAAAGGGTTTTTGTTTTGACCCCCAAACCCCTCTTTGCACCCAGGAGGATCTTTGAGATCTTCCCTGTATGTAGCCTCTGCTTCCCAGCGATGGGGTGAAAGCCTGGGACCCTTTACTCGTACTTGTTGAAGCCCTTTTGGAGCGATTACAGCTCATCTTCTGGGTATGACGCTACAAGCTTGGCACACCTGTTTTTGGGGATTTTCATTTTTTTTGCGATCTCTAAAACTTGTCAGGTGGGTGGGGAGTGTCGCTCACAGCTATTTTTAGGCTCCAGAGATTTGATCGGGGCAAGTCCGGGTTTGGGTGGGGCCACTCAAGAAATTCAGAGATTGTCCCGAAACCCCTCCTGCGTTGTCTTTGGGTGTGGTTTGGGGCGTTTTCCAGTGGAAAAACCTTCCCAGTCGGTCCTGAGGGTCTAGAGAAGTTTATCAAGGATCTCTCTGTACTTTGTCTGTTATCTTTCCCCCGATTGATGTCCCCAGTCCCCGCCTGCCGGAGCTCTAGGAAATTCCTTCGACATTCATGGCTTTTTTTTGCTTGACAAACTGTCAACTGGGGGTTATTAGACCGGACGTGTGCCTTTCCAAATCAGTCAAATCAATGGAATTTACCCCAGGGGACTAAAATCAAATTTTCAAGGGTGACCCCAATGGAAGCAGGATGCACCTGAGCTCAATTTTGAGTTCATAGAAAAGGGTTTTTGAATACTTATGTAAATAAAGGGATCTCTTTTTTTTATAATTTGCAAAACCTTTTAAAATGTTTTGCTTTTCATTATGGATTTGGGTTTAGATTCAGAAAAACAAATCAAAAAATGCATTTTTTAAATAAGGCTGAAAAAAATGTGGGAAAAAGTCAAGGGTCTGAATCTTTCGATCACTGTATTTTTCAGCCCAAAAATTACATTTTTATATTAAAGAGTCTGTCAGCCAAAACATGAATTTCCCATTATTTTAACTCTGATCAGCCTAAAAAATGACTATCATATTTTTAAGCTCGTCAGCTAAAAAAAATATTAAATTTTTATAGAGCTTTCAGCCAAAAAAGCATTATTATTTTTATAGAGCTCTGTCAGCCTTAAACAGACATTATATAAATTTTAAAAGCTCGACAGCTATAAACAGACATTTTCTATATTATAGAGCTTGCCCGCCTAAAAACGAATTTTTATTTTAAGGCTCTGTAGCTATAAACATGACATTTTCTATTATATAGAGCTTGCCAGCTATAAAAAATGATTAATTATTATAGAGCCTAAGCCCATAAACAGACATTTTCATATTTTAGACTCGTCAGCTAAAAAAATGACAATCATTATTAAGAGCTTGCTCAGCCCATAAAATGAATTTTCATTTTTATAGAGCTTGATAGCCTATAAAATGACTTATTTTATTATAGAGTTGTCAGCCCAAAAACATACATTTTATTTTTATAGAGCTCGATCAGCCTATAAACCCGCTATTAGAGCCGGCGTTTAAAGCCATATTTGATCCCGGGGCCAAAAATACACAAAAATTATCACCATACTGAAGTCCTTTATAAAGCGTCGCTAAAAAGGCATATTTATTTTATTATATTATTTTTAAGCTTGTAGCATAAAACTGACATTATATTTTTATTGAGCTCGAAGAAAAAAACCA